>JAQJVL010001567.1:0-169764 GCA_035578905.1 Stictocephala bisonia
ATTGGTGGAAAATATTTGCCATTGAATCAGTTAAAAAAAGTTTGTTAGTTAATTTTGAGTTATGTTACATTGAATGTATTATAATTTAATTTAGAATGTTTGATTAGTGACTGAAATAATTAGTTTTTTTACAATAATAATTAACTAATATTGCAGTTATTTTTATTTCATTTAAAACAAGCTGAAGTATAATACGTATTAACACTACAAAACGGGTCAAAAAATAACTATGATAAAGTATTCAAAAAATAATTTTCGGAAGTTATTCCAGTAATTTTCAAGACAGTTAATTTTAATTTTTCCCAATAGTAAAAGGCTTAATTATATACATTGTAAATTTTAGTCTTTTAATGTTCTTTTAATGGTTTAAACCAAAGAAATAAGACAATGTAAGTAAATAGGGATTAGTGAGAGAGTAAACACGTGGGTTAGCTTATAAGATACACCACGACATCCTAAACATCCAGCTTTAGGATGGGCAAAGTAATAGTCTTATATTGATCCTACAGTAAAATAATAGTATAACTCGAAGTGGGAAACATAGATAACCGTTACAAGTAATGATAGTTATTTATACAATTCAATTAAAACGATCCCAAACCGTCAACACGACTCTGCTCAATCTGTGTGATGGACGTTTTAATTGTAGCTGCAACTGTGTAGTGATTGTATTTTACAGTATGCTACTTAAAACATCACAACCCTCTAATATATAACGTATAAATATAGTGTCTTATTGATGCAGAAATATAAATTTTTTACAACACGTAAAACTATTTAATTGATTCGTAAATAAATGCCATAGTGTCCGTCAATGGGTACGCCTAGTTGTCTCTTCACTAGAATCACTTACATCAATCACACACCTTCAACATTTTGAGATTGATCCCTTGAAAATTTAGCAACAGTATTTTTAACTGCATGAAACATTATTAAATATTTTCATCCTAATAAATTTTATAAAATTTACTTCTTTACTATTATTTTATTTATAATCTTTTTTATGACGAAAATGCACAAAATATTTTCAGGAAATGAATCAGACCATGTTAACATGAACACCACAAACAGTCTATATACTAAACTGTAAGATACGTCATAAACCACGGTTCTCATACCGTTGCAATGTCTGTAGTTGTAGTAGTGCCATAGAGTTGGCATTGACTATCAGGCGTGCTTTAAATTATACAGTTAAGCACAAATTCAAAATTTGTTTTTTGATAATACATAATACACATGACAAGAAATTTGAACTGTTGAGAGAGGTAATTTATTTTTATATAATCTTAAAACAGTTCAGGGGCTAAATAAACAAATTTTGAATTTACACATTACAAGAAATTTGAACTGTTGACAGAGGTAATTTATTTTTATATAATTAAGCACAAAGTTGTATCATTGCAAAGTAACCACTCTTAACATACTGGTGAATAATAGTAAAGTTTAGCATATTTTATCGTTTAAAAAATCTTTTCAAAACATATTTAGACAGTCTAATATATGTTATTGCTATGAGTAACACAACACGCTTGCTTCTCCCCATTACATTGCTACATTTTAATATGCTATATCTTGAATTAATGGAATTTTAAATATTAAATTAACTGAAAAAAGTGCAAAGTATAATATTCAGGCCTACCATTTAAAATCTGTTGACCCTAATTCCGATTAATTTCGTTTAGGACCCTCATGGTTGATCAACTTCAACTACACAAATTAGGTAAATCTTTTTATGAAAATGAACTTCATTCTTCCTCTACCAGAAAAATATGAAACTATAGATAGATGTTGTTGGGGGATATATCTATCTTGGGGGATATAACGTTCTAGCGTTCTCCCCTCACACCAGGCTGTAAGGAAAGCTAATTCTGGATCCATCCACATAAAATTAAGGGGAAACAGTCTCTCCTCAGATCTACTTCGACTACTTTCAGACTTTCTTATTTGTTGTTCGTATTATAGAAAATGTTCTAGGAACAATCATTTTCACTGACAGTAAGAAAGAATCTTATAGGATCAATAAACCACAGTATTTAGACATCATCTGTTTGAGATGAGTGTAGAACTGTAGTTTCTTGCCATTGCATCCTTAGATGGTTGAGGTAGAGCTGTTACATTGTTAGATCCCCAGCATTGACACAAAGCATATGGAGTTTGTGGCACATTACTAGAGTGATTTTGCAGTTACTGAAGCAACCGACGTCTGGTTGTAAACTACGCAGGCTCTGTCTCCAAACCTTTCCTGACTTCATCAGGTGTACCCCAAGGCTCTCGCTTAGCCCCATTTTTATTCAACTTATATCTGAATGACATCAGCAATGTCATCGATACTATCTCATGTTTGCTGACGACATCGAGATATTTTTGGAAGTGACCTGCCTAAATGATTGTAGAGTAATACAAGATACATTGAACTCTATTATAGCCTGGTATCAGTCGTATGGTATGGACTTGAATGCTAAGAAAAGCGCCTTTATTACCTATGTTAGATCCGCATCTCCTATACTCTATGACTACATGATTCTCAACTCTACACTGACCGGAGTAGATAAGTTCAGGGATCTCGGCATTGTCTTGTCCAATGATCTAAATCCGTTGAATCACACATTACACTTATACAATACTCCTTAATGGGGCTCATATTCCGAACAGTAAAGAACTTCCAGTCTCCATCAACTATTGCCACACTCTTTAGCACACCGATCATTGAGTACTCCTCAGTAGTTTGGAGCCCTTACCAGGCTGGACATATTGGAGCCTTAGAACAGATTTATATCCGACTGATAAGAATAGTTGGCTTACGGCTTGTACATCGTTACCTTGATGTTCCTTAGAAGTACCTTGGGTCTCCCACTACTAAAGACTAGAGGAAAGATGACTGTTTCTACACAAGCTGATCAATGGGATCATAGACACCCAGCTAGATACATACAGTTGTGATGACCCCCACCCCTCCCTACATTCCACACACTTATGTACTATGTTTGTGGTGTGGAATAGTTTATATTCATATAATATAATAATATTTATTATTATTGTGGAATGCTTTGGTAACGGAACTTAATTATTTCAATAGGATACTGTCAAAGCATGTTTAATACCTAAAAAGTAATTCACAGAACTCTTTTTTAACCCCTCTCTTCCATAAAGTTTGACCTAATTCCCTTCCTTTTGATTTGCTCTAAGATATAATATTCATGTTCGAACAATTTGATTTCCTTTCCAAAATGATATGATAGCAACTGTCTCAGTATTGACAAATCACATCTGTGTGTTTCCTAAACAAATCGTACTTTTTCATTTAGACGGAGTATTAAAATCTACAAAACTTAATTGTAAAATTTAACTGTTAGTTGCTGATTATTTAATTGTTACAATTAATGAAAATTAACAATAATGACAACTCATATGTATTTCTTTTATAAGATATTAATCATCTACAAACAGTTATTTTGTTAACAAAGAACCATAAATCTGTAACTATTTACAACTATATGTTGGATTGCAAAAAACAAAAATTATAATATTCAAATCTAACTAATGGTATTATTCATCTAAGACGTAATTCTAATTTCATTGTATAGAGATTAACATACAAAATAAGACCTCGAATACAAACTACGTTTTCATTTATTTGTGTTTGTATCTTTACACGTACAGAATGTAGTGTATTTCATGTCGCTTAAGGCTGAACGTTGAAAGGCTTCCCCCAATCATGAAAATTATATAGACTTTAGCCAACTTTATTGAAACCTACCTAGTAGGATGAGCCCACATGTCTTCAAGTTGGTAAGCCAAAGAGATGTTTAAGTTTATTGAAAAGCCCAATAAATAAGCCATTACATATAATTTGATATTCGTTATAAACTTTGACGTAAAGAATATTAATTTATTTGTCATAAGACGTGGGTTGAGGTGATATGGGCAATTAGTTATTGCGAATAGGTGTGGAGAGTTAATTCACAAAAACCTGTTTACAGTTAGTCCACCAGACAGGGTAACTAATGGGACCAGCGCTTATTATGGAATCAAAATTATGTATTGTTGCTTTTATTTTTGGTTAGTGTATAAATATTTTCGGCGAGTCTTACGAAAAGTATATGCCCCTACCCTGACGAGCGTCTAAATCCCGGCTAAATCCCCAAACAAACATCCTTTCTTGGAAACATGACGACCATTGACAGTAATACACCCCCAGAAATACGTAAATATCTAACAAGGCCCCGTTTTTTTTTTTGTTTTTGTTTTTTTTTTTTACCTGAATCAATCATCATTCAACTTATTTAAATTGTATCATTTATTATGTATTATTTAATTTGCTACACCCATTTTAAGTTTGAACCTATTTAATTATTCGTCATTTAGTTAAATCTTTTATCAAATTGTCATAACTCAATTAAAGATAATAGCAATACCCAATTTCAATCAGTTCAAATAAATGAATCTTTGATGCGCCCCGAGTGATTCAACCAATCAGTTTATTTAATCCAATAAAACAATTGGTTTAAAAAGTGAATTAAGTTTCTAAAACACTATATTCATCAAAGACTTTTAGAGCTTTTCATTCAGAACATTAATGGCACATTGCATCTGTGAATTGTCATTGTATTCTAAAATAAATATACAATTCATACCAAATTAATTCACCTTTTCAGTTGATAAATAAACTATATCATAAAATATTGGCAACACATTACTTATTTATGATTTGATTTTATATAACATCTATCAGTATGTTTTTACATAACAGTTTTTACAGTTTTATATTGCTGGAAGTAAATATATTGTTGTCAAACTTCCATCACAGAAAAAGGGGAGTATATTTAATTTACGTAACGTTTAGTCATGCTGTAATAATAATAGTTCTGGGCCGAGGATATTGTTGTACCTAATTTTCCAAATAGGTTTAAGAATGTAAAATGTGTTTAAGTTTGATTGAAAATTTAACTAAATAAATAAGATATAGTTTTTGCAATCATAATTTACAATGTTACCCTATTAACAACGTTCACTATAAATGTGTTTGTTATTTAACGTTCATGCCTTATTATGCATGTATGAAACAATGTTACCGTATTAACAACGTTCACTATAAATGTGTTTGTTATTTAACGTTCATGCCTTATTATGCATGTATGAAACAATGTTACCGTATTAACAACGTTCACTATAAATGTGTTTGTTATTTAACGTTCATGCCTTATTATGTTTGTTATTTAACGTTCATGCCTTATTATGCATGTATGAAACAGGAATACACTTACGTCTTGTTTTATTACGATTGAGAAATTCTAAGGACCAGAAAATGAGACTTCTTAGCAGAAACGTGATACTTTCTCATTGCATCCGCACTTTTCGATGAGAGACTCTGTGTTGAGATGAAAAAGTGACATCGCTAAATTATTTCATCAATTTATATAAACCTTTTTTACTTATGGAAAAGATTTATTGAGCATTGATTACATTATTTTTACTGTATAGTTTTTAAAGATTGCTGGAAGTAAATACACTTTTTGTCAAACTTCCGTCAGAAAAAAAGGGGAATATATTTAAAGGAAAATATATTTATAGAGGGTTGGCTGTAAATATATTTACATATGGATAGGTAATTCAAATCGGAGTAAATTAACAGCCAGTTACACGCAATATTCGTTTGCAAGGAATACTCTTCACCCTAAAGCTTTCTTTTGTATATTATTGTTATACAACAACAAATATATCCCACTGTTTGTAATCCGTCAATGAGTCTTAATTTTAATCTTGATTTATAAAGTATTGTGTTCATTGAACCACTCTTTGAGTGGATGTTAGTAACATAAATTTGTTGTTAAATTTAAATAGTCATATTTATGTTATTATCTCTTCAGTTTTCTTCTAAAGTTATGTTTGCTAGAAAAAAATTCTATACATTTTCGAATAATAAAGTATGTTGTTTTGTAACAACAAAAAATATTCAATAATATATTACATCTCTTTCACTCAATAATTTAAATGTAAAAAAGGTATCATACAAAAATAATCAAAATTAAATATTGTAATTACATGGAATCAACAATAACCTATAATAATAATGATCTTTACCTATGAAATCAGTATGTTTTGCAACTTTTCTTTTTTACTTCAAAAACAATTACATACGTTTGAAACAAGTTAAAAGTATACTTATTTACTATAGTATTTCTGTACGATGATGATGCTGCAGTTCTAAACATATTTATTGAATACTGCAGAGGAAGTATTAATTATGTTTTATTTCTATATACATTTCCACGAATGTCATGCCAATAAGAAGTGTACCATGCAGGTCCCAGGACGGTAACCACAGCCGATATTTTCGTAGTGAGTATGAAACTTTCCTCTTGGGATCTTGAGAATCTTTAAAACTTTACGACACTAAAAAACTAGCCAGTCACACAATAATTCAGTCACTTTGGAAATTAAAAATCTAAATTCACATCAAAACGTGAATATTTTATTGTTTAACTAATTATAATGACTGAACATGTTGAATCCTGATTCTAATCGACGAACTGACATGACTCAGGCCAGGCCTCTGTTAGTTATCTTCTATAAAGGACACAATTGGAAAGGAACTTCAGATCAATAAAAACATCTAGAACAGGTTTTTGGTGATCAATAATTACTATGCATTTTAAGAGTGTAAATAAATTGAAAATGTATTAATCTTCCACTATATGTTTTAATGTATGCATGAAGTAATATAAAAAGAGATTGATATAACTTTATGCAAGATGTTGCCTTGATAAAAAACAAAAAGTTGAAATGTGAGTGTGCTTGTTAATTTTATTTATTTATTTATTACTAAGACGCCAATCGTCTAGGTATGGGCGAGTATTCATTTAGTAAGAGTGTAGACGAGTGAATGTAGTCATTGTTACAAACTAAGGCTGACTATTCCTTAGAAAGTGTCATTAATTAGTAGCCCAATGACAAATGAACAGCCCGTGGCTATCAGCTTATTCCTTTCAAAATTTGATATGACTCTGATTGGGATCGAACTGAGAACCTTTAGCACGTGAAGCTGGGCTTTAACCAACTACGCCACCGACCAATTAAAGTAGAAATACTGAGCAGTTTCCAGTCTTGGAAAATGAGGACTTTTCCGATTCATCTCAAACTTGGTAATTGGATAAAATCTGAACTTTCTGCTTTTAATCAAGTTCAACAAGATGAGCCTCCTTCTCCATTAATTATTTAATCAGCTTTCTTATTTGTTAAAACGTTTTCTATTAGAGAGTTCAATTTAATGATAGAATATATCCAATTTCTCTAAATACAGTCACTTCTATTATAATATGCGATGGCAGTTTTGCTAAATATAATTTATGTTATGTTTAGCATTTATTTGAGTCTTCTTCAAATCTTAGAGTATCAAAGAATTATAACTTTTTAAATAACTACTAATACAGCCACATTTAAGATTTTACAATAGTATTTAATTACTTAAAACTATAATTATGTTTTTTGTTGAAAACTGTTGTAACTCTCTGCTGGTCTTTCTTTTCTCTCTGTGGTTAGTAACATACAGAGATGTTCACCACAATACCTTCTAAGGGTTGTGTTTTATTATTCAACGGTGGTTCACTGTCTAGTGGAAATATCGTTATATTATCGGTGGTTCACTGTCTAGTGGAAATATCGTTATATTATCAGTGGTTCACTGTCTAGTGGAAATATCGTTATATTATCGGTGGTTCACTGTCTAGTGGAAATATCGTTATATTATCAGTGGTTCACTGTCTAGTAGAAATATCGTTATATTATCGGTGGTTCACTGTCTAGTGGAAATATCGTTATATTATCAGTGGTTCACTGTCTAGTGGAAATATCGTTATATTATCGGTGGTTCACTATCTAGTGAAAATATCGTTATATTATCGGTGGTTCACTATCTAGTGAAAATATCGTTAAATTATCAGTGGTTCACTGTCTAGTGGAAATATCGTTATATTATCGGTGGTTCACTGTCTAGTGGAAATATCGTTATATTATCGGTGGTTCATTATCTAGTGGAACATCGTTATATTATCACTGGTTCACTATCTAGTGAAAATATCGTTATATTATCAGTGGTTCACTATCTAGTGAAAATATCGTTATATTATCGGTGGTTCACTCTCTAGTGGAAATATCGTTATATTATCGGTGGTTCATTATCTAGTGGAACATCGTTATATTATCAGTGGTTCACTATCTAGTGAAAATATCGTTATATTATCGGTGGTTCACTGTCTAGTGGAAATATCGTTGTATTATCAGTGGTTCACTATCTAGTGAAAATATCGTTATATTATCGGTGGTTCACTGTCTAGTGGAAATATCGTTATATTATCGGTGGTTCATTATCTAGTGGAACATCGTTATATTATCACTGGTTAACTATCTAGTGAAAATACCGTTATATTATCAGTGGTTCACTATCTAGTGAAAATATCGTTTTATTATCGGTGGTTCACTGTCTAGTGGAAATATCGTTATATTATCGGTGGTTCATTATCTAGTGGAACATCGTTATATTATCAGTGGTTCACTATCTAGTGAAAATATCGTTATATTATTGGTGGTTCAGTGTCTAGTGGAAATATCGTTATATTATCAGTGGTTCACTATCTAGTGAAAATATCGTTATATTATCGGTGGTTCACTGTCTCGTGGAAATATCGTTATATTATCAGTGGTTCACTATCTAGTGAAAATATCGTCATATTATCGGTGGTTCACTGTCTAGTGGAAATATCGTTATATTATCGGTGGTTCATTATCTAGTGGTACATCGTTATATTATCACTGGTTCACTATCTAGTGAAAATATCGTTATATTATCAGTGGTTCACTATCTAGTGAAAATATCGTTATATTATCGGTGGTTCACTGTCTAGTGGAAATATCGTTATATTATCGGTGGTTCATTATCTAGTGGAACATCGTTATATTATCAGTGGTTCACTATCTAGTGAAAATATCGTTATATTATCGGTGGTTCACTGTCTAGTGGAAACATCGTAGTATTATCGGTGGTTCACTATCTAGTGGAAATATCGTTATTTTATCGGTGGTTCACTATCTAGTGAAAATATCGTTATATTATCGGTGGTTCACTGTCTATTGGAAATATCGTTATATTATCGGTGGTTCACTATCTAGTGGAAATATCGTTATATTATCAGTGGTTCACTATCTAGTGAAAATATCGTTATATTATCAGTGGTTCACTATCTAGTGAAAATATCGTTATATTATCGGTGGTTCACTGTCTAGTGGAAATATCGTTATATTATCAGTGGTTCACTATCTAGTGAATATATCGTTATATTATCGGTGGTTCACTGTCTAGTGGAAATATCGTTATATTATCGGTGGTTCATTATCTAGTGGAACATCGTTATATTATCACTGGTTAACTATCTAGTGAAAATATCGTCATATTATCAGTGGTTCACTATCTAGTGAAAATATCGTTTTATTATCGGTGGTTCACTGTCTAGTGGAAATATCGTTATATTATCGGTGGTTCATTATCTAGTGGAACATCGTTATATTATCAGTGGTTCACTATCTAGTGAAAATATCGTTATATTATCGGTGGTTCAGTGTCTAGTGGAATTATCGTTATATTATCAGTGGTTCACTATCTAGTGAAAATATCGTTATATTATCGGTGGTTCACTGTCTAGTGGAAATATCGTTATATTATCAGTGGTTCACTATCTAGTGAAAATATCGTCATATTATCGGTGGTTCACTGTCTAGTGGAAATATCGTTATATTATCGGTGGTTCATTATCTAGTGGAACATCGTTATATTATCACTGGTTCACTATCTAGTGAAAATATCGTTATATTATCAGTGGTTCACTATCTAGTGAAAATATCGTTATATTATCGGTGGTTCACTGTCTAGTGGAAATATCGTTATATTATCGGTGGTTCATTATCTAGTGGAACATCGTTATATTATCAGTGGTTCACTATCTAGTGAAAATATCGTTATATTATCGGTGGTTCACTGTCTAGTGGAAACATCGTAGTATTATCGGTGGTTCACTATCTAGTGGAAATATCGTTATTTTATCGGTGGTTAACTATCTAGTGTAAATATCGTTATTTTATCGGTGGTTCACTATCCAGTGAAAATAACGTTATATTATGGGTGGTTCAATATCTAGTGAAAATATCGTTATATTATCGGTGGTTCAATATATAGTGAAAATATCGTTATATTATCGGTGGTTCATTATCTAGTGAAAATATCATTATACTATTGGTGGTTCACTATCTAGTGAAAATATCGTTATATTATCGGTGGTTCAATATCTAGTGAAAATATCGTTATATTATCGGTGGTTCATTATCTAGTGAAAATATCATTATACTATTGGTGGTTCACTATCTAGTGAAAATATCATTATACTATTGGTGGTTCACTATCTAGTGAAAATATCGTTATATTATCGGTGGTTCACTGTCTAGTGGAAACATCGTAGTATTATCGGTGATTCACTATCAAGTGGAAATATCGTTATATTATAGGTGGTTCACTATTCAGTGAAAATATCGTTATATTATGGGTGGTTCAATATCTAGTGAAAATATCGTTATATTATCGGTGGTTCAATATCTAATGAAAATATCGTTACATTATCGGTGGTTCATTATCTAGTGAAAATATCATTATAGTATTGGTGGTTCACTATCTAGTGGAAATATCATTATATTATCGGTGGTTCACTATCCAGTGAAGATATCGTTATATTATCGGTGGTTCACTATCCAGTGAAAATATCGTTATACTATCGGTGGTTCACTATGTAGTTAAAATATCGTTATATTATCGGTGGTTCATTATCTAGTGAAAATATCGTTATATTATCGTTGGATCACTATCTTGTGAAAATATCGATATATTATTGGTGGTTCACTATCTGGTGGAAATATAGTTGTATTATTGGTGATTCACTGTCTAGTGACAATATACAGTAGTTATAAGATTACGGTTCATTATAGAATCATTATATTATTGATGGTTCAATATCTAGTGAAAAATCGTTATATAATCAGTGGTTCACTATTGTACTGGGTCTTTTGACCGGTACTTTTTTGGTTACTTTTTGTTTTGGTTTGCCAGGCTGCCTGAGATCGCTCTTGCGCTGTCGATATGTTACTTTTGTGGCCATTGGCTCGAACTCTGGTCTTTCCGTGATTCCAGTTCTCGGTCTGTCAGGTTGTCCAGTCTATTTACTTGTCTTCTTCAGCTACCCAAACCAGGAGCATGTCTGGCTAATTTTGTCTAAACGTAAGTTGATTAATTTTGTTTTAAATTCATATACCTAATCACCCTTTTTGTGAAACCCTTTTTGTTTAAACACTTTTGTTACCTTGCTATTTTCAGTTTGTTAGATTGATTCTTGTATTCTATCTCTCGGTGTTCGTAGTTCGTAAATCAGTGTAGATACCATGTGCTCAATTTTGTATATTGTCATTTATTTCATTAATAATTGTGTCTTATGTTTAATTTTCTGTGTTGTATGTTTCATAAAGTTTGTCAAGTGCATTAACTAGGTATTTATAGATGATTTTTGATTTGATGTTCATTTTTAGCATATTTCTTTTTTGGGCCTATAGCCTATATTTTCAGTTTTGTCATTTGCTTTTCCATATACGTAATTCTTTTTTAATTTGTTAATTGTGTAATTTGGATTAAACCTAATTTTCTAAGAGAAAATGTGTGTATCCTAAAATCAAACTTTTTATCGTCTTGTTTGCTTTAATCATGTTCTCATTTGTCTTTTTCTGTTTTGTTTAGCAGACACTTGCACTTTTATATTTATTAGCACTCTGAAAACGTTTGAAAAATTGACTTGGAAAAAGGTTATGATACTAAGAACTATGAGAATATTCTAGAAATAATCAAATTTTCGAAAAAATAAAGATGTAAATCAATATTAGAAAGAAGTTTAAATGAAAAGTATAAACTTTCTGGAAGGAATCATTTACCAGAAACTAAAAGAGTCTTGTCTTTCTTCAATGAAAAACCGTATATTAAAAGAAGCTATCTTTTACTTTAAAAGTAAAAGGAAATTAATTAAATAATTTGTTTATAGCTGTCAAAAGAGTACATTTTACTTCTCTTTTAGTGAGTCAGTTAGAATATAGAATCATTATATTTGTTAATAATCCACGCTTATTTTTAATCAGTTACTCATTTTTAACAACTGTACGTTTAACAAATTACGGAGAGTTAATACACAAATTTGAATCAAGTATTTACCATTTCAATGTATATCAATGAATAGTTCGTTAGGCACTAATCAATATGTGAGCTACAAATTAAATTGTTGGTGAATTCCATTTAAAATGCGCACTTAGTAATTTGCCGACAAAAATTAAAAGTAGATATTATATCTAAAACTGTTTATAATCAAATGGCATTTCATGAAACTCTAATTCTGTCGGATCATTTTCAAAATTAATTACAACAGTTGCACTGTTAAACTCTGATAAATATATATTTTAAAATTAAATCTTTTTCCGCTCATTTTAAAATGTTATGGAAGGTCAGGCAAGTGGTAAGTTCAAGCAATAGGAACTTAGGGCTACTTGTTCATTCCTATTGTTAAAATTTTGATTATTGCGATTTTTAAAGATTTCAATCTAAAACATCTTAATTCGAAATTGGAAATATCACAGAGAATAAAGAAACTGAGGTCACATCCAAAAGGGCACTGAATGTATGTCGAGTAGATAGTTCTTCAATTTTACCATGAGGATTACAGGGCCAGTACCTTATCACTCTCTCCCTTATTCCCCCTCCCAATGTTCAAAGATAACTGTAGTAATTAAATCTACACGATTTTTAAAATTTAAATCAGTTGTAATCCATGTTTAACTGTCACCGAGGTGTTCGCTACGACCATAAGATAGCGACCTATGTTTGTTTTTTCTCTGTGAAAACACACACTCGAAATTGGAAAGGAACCTATTTTATATCCAATAGTTGTGAGGGTTAGACAGTATTTAATAAGTTAATTAATTAAACCCGTTAATTTTCCTTAATTCAAGCTAGAATTATGTTAACTAGAAATCGTAGAAGATGACTTTGTAATTTATAGTATATCTATTTGATTTTACATTTATTATATCATTTTTTTTCTCAGGAGTGGATGCAATATATAATGTATGAATGATTTATAATGTTATTTTAAGTAGTATTTTTTTCTGATTCAAAATCCATCTTTATATCGATCAATAAAGTTTTTGTTACAAGACAAAAGGTATTATATTTAGGATTTATATATTAGGAGCAATATTAAAGAAGACATTTGTTAAATAAATTTGTTTCTAAAATGGAATACAAAGAGTAGAATCATTAAAAAGGGCTCAGGGCTACGTTTTGCAAGAACTACTTAAACATTTAAACAATGTTAACCTTTTCATAGTTGGGTTTTCTATACATAAGCAACTATTAAAGAACCAAATAGCTAACAATGTAAAGAATGTTTTAACAAAACATACCTGGAAGAATGATAAATGCAAATATTATTATTATTATTAGATGTTTCAATTTGCTAAAACAAAACAGTTCATCAGAATGTTTCTCAAGTATCTCGTCTAGTTCATAGAATTATATTCTTTTATTATCTCTGTGGCTAACAAATTAACTACATGGTAGAAAGTGGAATCTGAGTTCATTATTTATTTACCCAACGATTACTTATGTCGTACCTATAAATAATCTGGATTGAATATGTTTTATCACCTGATCAACCACCACGAGTACGTGATATTCACCCTGGCTTCAAGCCTATAAAACATCACGTAGAGTTGTCTTGATTTAAAATAAAGAGAAAAAATACGAGTACTAAATGTTAGCTGTAATGCATTATAGCCGAAAGTACGAGAGGGTCCTATTACATTATGGCCGTAAGTACGAGTGGCCTCCTATTACATTATGGCCGTAAGTACGAGTGGGCCCCTATTACATTATGGCCGTAAGTACGAGTGGGCCCCTATTACATTATGGCCGTAAGTACGAGTGGGTCCCTATTACTCTTGTTCATTATGGCCGTAAGTACGAGTGGGCTCCTATTACATTATGGCCATAAGTACGAGTGGGCCCCTATTACATTATGGCCGTAAGTACGAGTGGGCCCCTATTACTCTTGTTCATTCCTCATTACCTAGACAACTAGAATACATTTACTGAAAGTTCCATTACACCTGAATAGAAACCTGAAAGGTTCTTATTCCTCTTCGCAGAAATGCGGGTAATCAGTATCTGGCACAATCTCATTAAATCAGAGAGAGGCACTTTGTCTAGAGATGAGCTAATCGCATTAGAAAACTGTTCAACAATGTTGAAAACCAGATTTTAACTAATGAGATTTACCTAAATCCTAAATGATTGATGATAAACTTTACGTACATTTTCAAATGTTAATATTCATGTACAAAGTTATATAAAACTGTCATTTATGAGTACTAACCTAGTTAAAGAAAAACGTTCAAAAAGACTTTAAACTTCCTATGAAAAGAAATAAGAATTTGCCTAAATATTCTTTTTGCATACAATTACAAATTACATTATCTTGAAAATTGAAATTCTTTTCATATAACATTTAAAGAATTTTTGAAGAAATCCCGTTTAAGGAGACATGGTACTTACATTATTGATTAATGTTAAATTTACAAAGTTTATGACCCATTTTCTCAAAGACCTTAGGAGATTAACATTTAAATTGTTTACTGAATATATCTCACTATTTACGTAAGCTATTGAAGCAGAATAAAAATTGTTTAACAAAGAAAAAAAAAGTTATAAGGTTTTTGGTTATTTGTAAATTTTTACGACAAATGTTTACAAAAATAATTTTTGTTAATTTTTTCCATGGTTTCAATCTCAATATTTCTGCTTGTGTAGTTTTAATAATGCTAAATAAATATTCTGTAAAAAAGGTCAATAGTTACTGATAAAATGGGAAATATATAGTTAAAAATAATTTTTTTCAGGAACCACATTTTAAGTTGTACAGCAACTATAATGGCATTGACTTTCTCAAGATATGTATGGTTGATAATACTCTCATGGATATCTTCCTCAACCCTCAAACCTTCTATTTCTTCAGAGTAAGCACTTTTCTTCTCTTTTTTGTCTTCTTGATATATTTTATCTTTTTTTAGCCAATATTATGGAGGTTTATTTAAACATTATTGTTAAACTTCAATCCCAATGCTTTTAACACTTGTACTTCAAAACTCTATTTCATGCTTTATATGATTTTCTTCACTACTGTATATGATTGGCTAACTGATAACCCTCACAATATTTTTAGTCCTCACATAACACCCTAAATCTTTACTAGTTTCAATAGGATTTACGGTTACTATTTATATTCAACAAATATTAGCTGCAAACTGTAACCATAGAAACGCTTTATTTGTAAAGTAGTAGCAGGCAGTATAAACATAAACACAAATAGTATATTCTATGCTTCAGCTGTCTGCAATCAAGCATTCTGTCTAATACAACAACATCATATTACAAGAGCTCCTGAAGCAATTACTGTATAAATAGTTGTTACTGTATGACTTATAAGTCAACGGAATATGTAAGTTAAGATTTTTTAACTTAAAAACTTAAATTTTGTTAACTTAGGATTGGCAAATAAATAAAATAAGGACATCATTTTGTTAAGAAAAAGACAAAGAATAAATATCTGCAAAAATCAGAAGATGTAAAAAATTATATTTTTAGTGTACTATATCTTCTTAAAAGCTAAAATTTTACCTACACTTAGTCTAAGTTTACCGATTTCGTTAAGCTATTTATTTTTTATTTTCTTTTAGTAACTTTTTTAGCATTGTTTGTAAATACACTTATTTATTTTAGTTTTAAATTTGAAAAATATGTGTTCGATTTAAATGGTATGTAAGTATAAGGTTTATATACATATATTTGTTTTTAAAATAATAAAAAGAATGTTTTAAAGAAAATGTCGTACAATTTTCCTTTTCTTTGTAGCGAAACAGGTAACAATGTTCATAAGAGCATCTTATAAAGAATAAGAGATCAAAACCCCTTCTTGGCTGGCACAACACTCCATATATGACAGGTACACTTACATGTATGTGACATTAATCCTTTTTTATGTCCATAGATATAATACCTAAGATTTATAAATAGTTAAATTAAAACACAATAAACGTGTTGTATAATGAAGCAGTCATACTTAGTATTTATTGATTAATGAAAAGGAAGAGTTTTTATTTATTTTTTTTATTTCCTATTAATTTTTTTAATGAAAGGTAGATCTTCTTTTAACCTTACTCTGCCCATTCCCCATAGACTATTGATCTGTGAGGGGAACTTAATGAGCCAGAGTAATGCAGAGGGTTGTTACAGTACAAGGTGACCTGCGCTCCCTCACACCCTCACTCCTCAGACAACTCGGCCACCGGCTCTGTGACTAAAGTTAGCTACATTCCCCATAGACTATTGATCTGTGAGGGGAACTTAATGAGCCAGAGTAATGCAGAGGGTTGTTACAGTACAAGGTGAACTGCGCTCCCTCACACCCTCACTCCTCAGACAACTCGGCCATCGGCTCTGTGACTTCTTTGTGCTCTGTGACTGTGACATTCTTTCATTACCGAAATTACCTTAGCTTAATGAGCGATTGGTGTAGATACGTATAAAAACATACAGATAGTGAGATATTGAAATATTAAATACCCTCAGTTGCTACATGATGCATTTAAGTCGTCTCGTTACAGACAGTGACGCGCCTTCAAGTGCAGGTGCATCGCTGCATGCCTTTAAGTGCAAGTACATCGCTGCATGCCTTCAAGTGCAAGTACATCGCTGCATGCCTTCAAGTGCAGGTGCATCGCTGCATGCCTTCAAGTGCAAGTACATCGCTGCATGCCTTCAAGTGCAAGTACATCGCTGCACGCCTTCAAGTGCAGGTACATCGCTGCATGCCTTCAAGTGCAAGTACATCGCTGCACGCCTTCAAGTGCAAGTACATCGCTGCACGCCTTCAAGTGCAGGTGCATCGCTGCATGCCTTCAAGTGCAGGTGCATCGCTGCATGCCTTCAAGTGCAGGTGCATCGCTGCATGCCTTCAAGTGCAGGTACATCACTGCATGCCTTCAATTGCAAGTACATCGCTGCATGCCTTCAATTGCAAGTACATCGCTGCATGCCTTCAAGTGCAAGTACATCGCTGCACGCCTTCAAGTGCAAGTACATCGCTGCATGCCTTCAAGTGCAAGTACATCGCTGCATGCCTTCAAGTGCAAGTACATCGCTGCATGCCTTCAAGTGCAAGTACATCGCTGCATGCCTTCAAGTGCAAGTACATCGCTGCATGCCTTCAAGTGCAAGTACATCGCTGCATGCCTTCAAGTGCAGGTGCATCGCTGCATGCCTTCAAGTGCAGGTACATCGCTGCGCGTTGGCCATAACCACGTTCATAGGATCTTCAAGGACTGTACATGAACGACTAATAAACGAAAGATATTCAAATGTTACAAACATTTTACTTATAAAATTACACCTTGACAGTTCTTTATGCACGGTTGATTTAATTTCCTACACAATCCATTTAAAGTATAAAGGTAACTTTCTTTTAGTCTAAAAATTGGGAATATAATTCAAGTTTTATTTTAAGTACAGTATTATAGTAAAAGCAGAATTACAAATTATCAACATTTCAAATTTAAACATAGTGATTGATCTTAAAATAGAGCTTACAGCTGTCTACCAACTGAATGTCAAATTAATTAGTACTAAATAATTCATTATCATAGTTATCTTATTAGTGTAGATGTTCTCATTGTACAGGAACAATTTTAATCCACCGTTTAAGAATCGGTTAGTATTATTTTTCCCAAGACTGGAGAACATACAAACATCTTCCTTTAATCATTCGTTTCACTGGTTTTGAAAACTGCATGGTGTAAAAAAAAACACAATGTAATTTTTTGTTACTTAATTTAAAAAAATAAATTAATGATTTCTTTACTAACTATTTATTTATTAAATAAACTGGCTTGTTCAGTTAGCCAGTGCGTGTGTTAGCAACAGTTAACTAAAAACAAAATTTCTAAAAACAGTTGTAGTATACTAACTACACAATAGATGGTCTGTTTAGGTACGTGATATGTGTATATGACAAATGTTTGTATGTACGAGTGTATTGAGGTCCTGTTTAGTAATGTATACATGATACATCCATATATGGATAGCAAGGATATGAGCATAGGCAATGTATGCAGTTATAACTACGTGGAAAAGTGTATGTATGAAGTTGCTATTTTTAGGCAGTGTTCTGGTTACTCTCACTGTATACATATTTGTTTTACAAGAAATAAATAATTTACTTTTATGTATTGTACAGTTTAATTTAAAAATAAAATTAGGGAGTGTCACTATTATTTTTATGTTCTATTCTATCGTAATGCACTTTTAGAAGAGTTAAGAATATAACGTTAAAAAAAAACTCCAAACAGGCTGCTTTAGAGATTTCTGCTATGTTTTTCTCTGTTTGTTCTCTGTGTTTTATATTATTTGTGGAGGTCATACTTGGTAGGTTTATAAATTCAACTTTTTATGGACTGTTTTATCAGGGTCTATTTACTTTTGTATTTTATATTTATATGAGAATCTAATATGTATGTCTGTACGTATCCTTTTTTAGAAAAATAAAGCTATTTATTATTATTATTATGTCAGACATACAAATGTCACATTATACATTGTCGGCGAGAATAAACATGATAACCACATTAATTCAGTCTAATTAATTGTTAAATAATAAGAAATGCATTTCTATGAATAAGTAAATAATATTTTCTATATTGTCAGCAGCAAAATTACACCTTCAGGTAAATAAGCATAAATGATTACATAGTTTTATTTTTTTAATCAATATTTTTGCATATAAGTATCTGTTAAAAATTACTTACAGTAATAAGTTGATAAGAATATTATTTCTCTAAAATATTTCAATTTAATAGTATAATCATTCCCAGTGGTTAATCAGTTTAAATAAATTATTCTTTAATTAACTTGGAGCGATTCAATCAATCAGCTTATCCAACTAAACAAAACCATCCGTTGGGAAAGTAAATCAACATTCTGCCGTTAAATAATTCCATATTCATCAAAGACCTTTTCAAAGCTGCTTTGTCAAGCACGGTAGTGGCGCCGTCCTCGATCGTTATATGCTCAAATAAATGACAAATAACGCACATTTAATGATCCATCAAGTGAACGAATCAGTCATTCGAATATACACTCATTTGCAAAGCATTTTTTAGAGCCATTTTACTTATTTTTCTAAGAAATGACATCGCTGAAAGCACATATTATGTTCAATATATTTCTGTCGAATCTCTATATTGTTTGTATTAAACTACACACAAAGGAAAGGTAAACTATATTCACATATAATTAATGTAATATTCAGTTATATTGTGGCAGAAAACGTTTCAAAATGAAGTTATTTTTACAGTGTTTAACAATGAAATCACATATGATTTACGATAAATTCTAAATTATAATTTTTTCGTCAGTGATCACACAGTGGCTAAGGACTTTGAATGTGACGTTGTTCTAATAATTATAATGCTTAGACTGGCTCCAAGCCATGAGATGTAGAAAAATAACACGAAAATGTGTATAAGATTTGTAAGGATCTTTTTTAAGTATATTTTAAATAAGATAGCTTTACAAATTTGATACAAAATATATATAAGGTAGGCCCACTGTTAACCCTCGTTCTAGCCGCTTATGGTACGATCCAAACAAAGGAAATTCAATGATTTAACTGGATACTTTCTTATTACGTTTGAGTTAATCTTAAGGCCTAACAGTTGAAATGCGGGTAGCATGTTCCTGATTAGGTCCGCACATTTCAATAAGAGTCTCATTATTTTGAAATGAACAGATTATACAGTATAGCTAAATTGTATAAAGTATTGAAGCTACTTGGTTTTGATAATTAATTGTGCATTGTGAATGTTGTTGGAGGTGAATAAAAATATCTACGTCGAGATAAGTACAGAATAATGTATGATAAATAGTTTAATTTTAGTTCGAGAGTAATTTATTACCTTAGTAACATGAATAATATATCGCCATCTAAAAAAGGTAAGAATGGTAATTTAGTGTAAATAATTCTAATTCTGAGTTCCTGTTTTAGATTGAATTTTGTTATTATTTATAAAAATACTAAATATTGCCAATTTATTTATCAAACAATGACAGTATTGAAACTCATGTGTTAAATTGTACCTTTTCTTTATAACATACTACAGTATATTATCCTTGTAAATAGCTACAAGAAATTTATTTTTTAATTAATAAACAACCCTGAATTTATTAATTTTATTTAGAATAAATTGAATCGTTTTGTGTTTTTTAATAAAATATGCTAACTATATTTATCATAAAACGAATGTGAGATATATTGTTGTCAATGTACCAATGTAAAAGGTTTTTAATTTGTTTAATTGAATAATAAAGAGCCTGACAAAAACATTAAGGGCCTTGTTGTAACTGATAATACAATATGTTATATAAACCAAGTACAAAATTACAAGTGAGTTGTAAATCTGAATTTGTAAATCTGTTTCTCGCTTTCTTATAATTTACTCATATTTCCTGCACAGTTCTTTTTTGTTTATTTATTTATTTTTATTATTATTTTATAATTATGATAAATGTTGGTCATTATTTGAGTATGGTGCTTTTTGATCCTTCTATAATTTATTTATTTTATTTTAATCTGGTGAGTATTTCAGAAATAAGGGAGTGAAAATTTTAAAATTTTAAAATATCAAAGTTTGGCACCTTCCGATATAATTCAATAACTTTGTCAATACTGAGTTTGGTGGCCTTTTGAACTTTCTAAGTAACAATGGTCTTAACATCAATAATTCGAGAGGTTCGAGGTATTTGACACTTGACACATTGGTATCACCTTATTTTTATAGTAAATCCTCAATTTTATTTTTTCCTATTTATTGTTGTACTTTGTAAAATCAATAATACGTTTCTTTCTATTGTTTCCTTATCTTTCTTCATTTCTAAAGGTGAGTTTAATCATATTCGTTTTGTAATTTATCAACTAATGTAACAAAATTCTATTTTCACAACTTTTGCTTTCTACTTCTTAACAACTACAATATCATAAATGTCCAAAGTTTCCATAATGCTACCTTGTAATTTGTGCAGATTGATTTACAACATATGGGCCTTCCAATTTATTTGTTTTCAAGGAATTTTCCCCACACATCTTGTTTACTTCCAAAAATGTCTCCTTATTATTTTCCATCACTGTAGTTTGATCTACGCCTTCATCATCAGCTCTTTGTCTCTTACTCTAGTATTCTTAATGACATATTCTCCCTCATGTTCAAACTGTCAAAAATTAAAAGTATTGAATATAGGAAAAATTGTTTTCTAAAATTGGTCTAAGCAGTTTAACTTTTCTTTAGATCATGGCTATTTTGTTTAAATCATTTATGTTTTAATCATTTTACATCGAATATTTTGGGAATGTAGACTTTTATTCTTGTGCTTTCCTTTTTTTTCTGTAAAATTGTATAGTGAAATTAAAGTAGGTTATTTTTATATTATATGGTATATTGATATAAACATAAAAATATATAATGTATATGAGTATTAATCTTTCAAGCTAAAGCAATAGACATAATAAATCGTAGTTTTATTTTTGAACAATTTAATTTTTGTTTTTGCTTCTAAACAATGTATAATTGTAATATTTTCTTAAACATATTTATGAATCATAACTGTAACTAGTGTATGAAGAGGTGAGGACGTAACTCAATATGAATAACAATTTTTTATGTACAGTGATTCAATTGAGTTCTCTCTACAATTAAAATAATTCAACTAATAATTGACGGTGATATTCTACGCAATGCATATTATTCATAGAATTATGTATTAAAAAAACTATTATAATAATCTCACAAACAATTTAGAATTCATTTAAGATTTGAAAACAATGGACATTGTAGACCAAAAAAATTGTGTTGGTGATTTTTCCAAAAAATAATTAATTTCATTCCACTTATTGATATCTATATGTTTGGTGATCTTTTTCGTTTAAATGTTTCAATATTTACCTGCATAACTCCCAGAGCATATGATCATTTTATCTATCGTTTTTATTTTGTATCCGCAGTATCCACTAAGCAGCTATCCTTTTTTAAATGATACTCAAAGGGGGAAAATGAAATAAATATATCTTAAATTTTAACCCACTAAATACGAAACTAAAAGTTACTAAGTGTGGTATGCTTCAGACATAAATTTTTTTTTCAATTTTTAGAAGTTTGTAAACATCTGTTTTGTGTGCGTTGTCAAATTTTATATGTTTTAATTGGTGTTTGTTTACAACCAATGATCAGCTGATTAGTTTGGAAGTTGAGTACGTCAGTCTGTGATTCGTCAGCATTTACATGAACAGAATATATTTTTAAGGTGAATTATTAAGTTTTATATTATTATAGATTTTGGACTACTACTTTGGATGTCCCGTCCGTTACAAAAATGGTATTGTAACTAGGTTTTCACAAATATATACATTCTAGCTAACTCTTGTTTGAGTGGATTAAATACAGTAGAGCCTCGTTATCCGACATGCTGTTATTCCACATTCCGTTTCAACCGACATAACCGTCCCGAAATCACCACCGTAAAAAACGTCTGATTTTCTGAGATAGTCGGGACTGGAACTGATTTTTATAAAACGAAAATCGGTTAATTTGTTACAGAATTTGACTGTGTACTGTATTACGTAACAATGTAATACAGCAATAAGTAACTGGTCAGCTACTGTGTTTTTGAATGAGCAGATACAGTAATGTTGTTGCTTACTGTCCGACCTTACGTTCAGTTTTAGCGCGGGCTGTACCATGTGAGCAAAGCGTACACTACTTCTAAGAAGTGTATTTTTAGACTCGTGCGCAATTAATTAAATTAATTTATTTATACTCTTGTTAAATTAAATAAATAATACAATAATTCTTTAATTGTATAAATTTCATTTATAATTGTTTAATTTTATATTTAGAACATTTTATTCATTTACCTTTCATTTTAGGTATTGTTAAATAATAACTCTGTGTTTTGCAAGTTATACGTTGTACTGCACTGAAAGTTTATTATGTTATATTCCTTATTGTTATCAGTTTTATTTTGTGTTTTATAATCCAAAGTAATGATTGTTTAAACAGTACTAAAGTGTTAATTCTTAGTAAAATGCATTAAAGTACTTATTTATACAAAAATTAGCTTTTCGTTGCAATTCCCTATTATCCGACATTTTCATTTATCCGACGTCATAACGGCCCGTATACGTCGGTTAAGTGAGGTTCTACTGTATTTACTTTGATTTAAAACATAATTTAAAACATTTATTTTGTTTACTTTTTTTGTAAAGGACGGAACATGTAACGGATGGAACAAATAATATCTAACATTAGGAATACATTTTTATGTGATATATGATATAGATTTGCATTACCAAAATTATGTGCTATTGAGTATATTTGTAAGCCCACATTTTATTACTTAAAACTGATTATTCTTATTTAAATAAACATTTTTTTTAATTTAAAAGTTAATACGCTTTTTCTAAAATTTTCTACTGAAATAATGCCGTAACTATTTAACTTTTCAGGATATGAATTAATTTAAAAAAGCAAATCAGACACTAAAAACCACTTGGCTGTAAATCTATGTATAAGTCCCAACAGCTGTTAGTGTAAGTGCAAAGCAAAGTTTCCTATGTTCCTTTGTGGGCTGATCCTTTTTTTCAAAAACTTAATGGTTAGTGCTGTGCACAAAAAAAGGCAAAATTAAATAAAAATGAAGATTACTTAGATAAGGAGAGAGATAGAAAAGGAAGCTTCAATAGATAATGAAAGGCAAGAAAGATTTACGATCCTAAGATGATGGAGGAGTATAGAGTAAAAGAGCAACTTCGAAAAAACAGCTCAAGAAAAAAAGTCAGGAAATGCATTGGAAAGTAATAGATTGAAGGTGGTTGGTTCTTATTTATGTATAATGAGACTTAAGGAAGGCTTTTGACAAAATTAAATGTTCACTTCCTTACAGTCCTCATAAAAAGCTGGCTGTAATCCAGGAGTTCATCAACAACACTAAAAAAAATCTTGTTTGGTTAAGTATTTGTCTGATCTAAAGAAATATCGTAAAGGGAGCGTTTTATTAAAAAGGAGAGAAATAACATTTGTCATGAAGCTTCAGGAAAAATAATCCAAGTAAAAAATTAGGAAAAAGAGGAACAAAATCTGAAAAAATACATATACTGGGAAACGTAGCTTGGTATAAAAAAAGCATATTTTAATTACTCTGAATGAAGCGTAAGAACTAGTCAAAACAGATAACAAAGATTGTAATGTTTCTAAAAGAAAGTTGTATCAAATCCACACTGACCGCGAATTACCTGTTTCAAAGATGCAACATAATATGTGCGCTTTTAAATATTATGTAAAGTTACCTCTATTTCAAAACATACTTGCACTCACTAAATATTTTGACGGTAAGGGTACAAAGCCCATCTTGTTGATATGTAAAATATTCAGTGTTTGTACAATCAAATTTAGTCTAAATTTATAAAAAAAAGTCAGTAAAAATAGTTCCTTTTACTTTGTAGCTTATTTCTACTATTAAAATGGAAATTTTTGTTTGAGAATTTTTATTTTATTAACTAACACTCTATTGATTTAAATATAACCACTTAAAAACTTGAAATTGCAAGAATTAAGGAATATAAAACAGTTAGAGTGAACTTATCCCGTCCGTTACGAAGGAGTGTCCCGTTCGTGACATTGAAAAATAATTAATATCAAGAAAATGAAATTTTGTATCTGTAAAGAATAACAGGCATTCTTAAATTTAAGATATTATGAAATGAGTATTTTTTATTAAAAACCTTCATTCATGAATTTAACAGAAATTCTGTATTAAAATTAATAAGTCAGGTCATACTTCCTCAGAGCTTCCCGTCCGTTACAATTACAAAAACATGTTTTATCTTATGACAGAAATGCACTTATAAAATAATACTTTACTTATAAAAATACTGAAAGTATATTTTATTAAACTATATATCACAAGTATATTTGAGACTTTTATTTAATTTATATAGTCTTTGAATAAGTGTAATATTACTTCAGATGTCCCGTCCGAAACAAAAGAATGGCTGTAAGTTTGTTCATCTCGTTGAAAGTATTTATTTTAATTTAATACTGCGCGTTTTAACTTTGTTCCAGTCTTTCTACTTGTTCGTTTATTTTGCAGCTCTTTAATTGTGTTGCGGCGCAGATGTGATTCAGATACATCTGTGTATTGCTGGAGTTGCCTAGGCTAGCGTGAAGGCGCTACAGTGTTCTTGTTACTGAATTGTATGCAAAGTGGACCAGGTTACTTACTACAATTGCACAGTAAAATGATTTCGTCACTCATGAGATACGCTCAGATGACTGTCACACAGTAAACTGATGACGTCAGTGGTGAAATACGACCAGCTGACAGTAACACAGTAGACTGATGACGTCACCGGTGAAGTACGGCCAGCTGACTCACACGGTAGACTGATTAGGTCAGTAGTGAAGTACGACCAGCTGACTGTCACACAGTAGACTGATGACGTCACTGGTGAAGTAAGACCAGCTGACTGTCACGTGGAAGACTGATTACGTCACTGGTGAGGTACGGCCAGCTGAGTGTCACAAGGTAGACTGATTACGTCACTGGTGAGGTACGGCCAGCTGACTGTCACGCGGTAGACTGATTACGTCACTGGTGAGGTACGGCCAGCTGACTGTCACGCGGTAGACTGATTACGTCACTGGTGAGGTACGGCCAGCTGAGTGTCACAAGGTAGACTGATTACGTCACTGGTGAGGTACGGCCAGCTGACTGTCACGCGGTAGACTGATTACGTCACTGATGAGGTACGGCCAGCTGACTGTCACGCGGTAGACTGATTACGTCACTGGTGAGGTACGGCCAGCTGAGTGTCACAAGGTAGACTGATTACGTCAGTGGTTAAGTACGGCCAGCTGACTGTCACGTGGTAGACTAATTACGTCACTGGTGAGGTATGGCTATCTCGCTGTCATACAGTAGACGGCTATCTCTCTGTCATACAGTAGGCTGATGACATCATTGGTGAGGTATGGCTTGCCGACTGTCACACAGAAGACTGATGATGGCACTGGTGAAGTACGACCAACTGACTGTCACGCAGTAGACTGATGACATCACTATTGAAGAACGACCAGCTGACTGTCACACAGTATACTGATGACGTCACTGGTGAAGTACGACCAGCTGACTGTCACGTGCTAGACTGAATACGTCACTAGTGAAGTACGACCAGCTAACTGTCACACAGTAGACTGATTGCGTCCCTGGTGAGGTACGGCCATCCAACTGCCACACAGAAGACCGATGACGTCACTAGTGAAGTATGACCAGCTGTCTCGCGGTAGACTGTTGAGACGTCACTGGTGAGATACGCCCAGCCAGTAACTGTTTCCTGTTTCATGCTAAAACTGTTTTGGTCTGTAGAGCTATTATTATTATTAATGCGTGTAATTAACTGTTGCGCGTGTTGCCAAATTTGTTAAATTGAAACTAAAGTACGTTTTATAACTATCAACAATGTAATGTTTCCTGATATTACAATAAAACGAGAACTATAAGTAAATTTACTACTATTTATATTCTTGTACTGGCATCTCACAACTAAATGAGATATAATAAAAATTATCTGTTGTTATACACTTGCCTTTTTATAGCATTTGCGTTGTGTTAATATCAAAACTGTGTACATAACTAGTTTGTGTTTTCTTAGATTTATTATATCATTGTTTATTTAATTCATTATTCATTACTAAGACGCCGATAGTATTGATATGGGCGAATATGAGGTGTGATGAGTGTAGATGAACGAGTGTAGTCATTGTTTCTAACTGAGTTCGACTTAGCTCAGAAAGTACCATTTATTAATAGCCAAATAGCCATGGCAACTAAGGGACCTATAGCTTTACGTTGAATCTGAACCACATAGTGTTGGTCTGATTACCAGCTAACTGACAAGTATGACACTTTTCTCTACACAACCTCCCTACACAACCTCTGAACTATGACTACCATCCAATATAGACACCCCAGACTTCTCTAGTAATGTCCACATCGATATCAACCATTAAGCGAACGCCGTGTTGGTTTTTACGGACCCGTAGCCAACAATACAGAATTATTCCAATTTATATAATTTATACGCTGGCACAACTTTGTACGTATTTTAAGGCACATATGAATGATATACTACACAGGCGTTACCTGTGTAGTATAGTCACTTATTGAGTTCAAGTTATGTATGATTAGAAAAGAGCTGTGATCAAAAGATAGTATTAATAGGATAACTAAGAGACGTACCCGAATCATGTACCTATTGGTATAATGTTGGCTAGCTGAAAAGCCTAAAATCTTCACAACGAATTGTATTTGTGATTTTTATCTACAAATTCATATTCACATTTATTACTATAACAAATCAGCTATATTACAATAGCAAATACTAACCGTTATTAGCTAATAAATTGTTTAATTTCCACGCATTTTTTAAAAACTAAATCAAAATTTGTTAATATTTCAAATTTTGTTCGCAATGTATAAAATAGAAAATGTTACAACAAAAGTACCGATAGAAAATGTCGTAATGGGACAGGCCCAAAATGGGACTCTTGAGACCGGTGAGAGATGTTTTTCCCCACCCACCCCCGTCACCTTCGACAGGCTGGACATGGAACTCTTAAGACCTGTGTAGGATGTTCTCCCCACCCAACCCCGTCACCTTCGACAGGCTGTACATGGGACTCTTGAGACCTGTGTAGGATGTTCTCCCCACCCACCCCCGTCACCTTCGACAGGCTGGACATGGAACTCTTGAGACCTGTGTAGGATGTTCTCCCCACCCACCCCATCACCTTCGAGAGGCTGGACATGGAACTCTTGGGACCTGTGTAGGATGTTCTCACCACCCACCCCCGTCACCTTCGACAGGCTGTACATGGGACTCTTGAGACCTGTGTAGGATGTTCTCCCCACCCACCCCCGTCACCTTCGACAGGCTGGACATGGGACTTTTAAGACCTGTGTGAGATGTTTCTCCCCACCCACCCCCGTCACCTTCGACAGGCTGGAAATGGGACTCTTGAGACCTGTGTGAGATGTTTCTCCCCGCCCACCCCCGTCACCTTCGACAGGCTGGACATGGGACTTTTGAGACCTGTGTGAGATGTTTCTCCCCGCCCACCCCCGTCACCTTCGACAGGCTGGACATGGGACTCTTGAGACCTGTGTGAGATGTTTCTACCCGCCCACCCCCGTCACCTTCGACAGGCTGGACATGGGACTCTTGAGACCTGTGTGAGATGTTTCTCCCCGCCCACCCCCGTCACCTTCGACAGGCTGGACATGGGACTCTTGAGACCTGTGTGAGATGTTTCTCCCCACCAACCCCTGTCACCTTCGACAGGCTGGAAATTGGTAAAAGACAATGTCATTTCCCTCAGCCATTATATATTTTTATATAAACAGTATATCTGTTGACAATAACGATTGTTTTCAAATCTACCGACTGTATGAAGCACACTGGCTGAGTGAATATTACGTTAATACTAGATCAAATCCGTCATGAAAAATCAAAGACTGTAATACATTTTGAAATATTGTCCAGAGTTACACTACTACCATGATTATTTAAAAGCAAGATAATAATGGAACCCTGCGAACAATATAATTACATGTTGAACAACGGAAAATAATATTGGGGCCAATTAATAGCTAAAACATCCTTAAATGCTAATATTGCGTTATTTAACGATATTTTAAGTATTCTCCTGTTGAGAATTTGCTCATCTCTGATTATTTTCTGTCTCTGGGTGGTGGTCAGGGTTTGGTAGTTCTCCAGGACAGCTAAATGAGTATCATCCATGCTGGTTAGCCGGATATCAAAGCAATAGTGCGTGGTTGAGTTTCCAAGTGTACTATTGAGTTAGTAAGAATAGAACAATCAGCCCTGTTTATTAATTAAGGTCACGCTCGTTCATTTACACTTATCACAATCATTCGCAAACAATATTCGACTATGTAAGAATGGCTTGATAAAGATAAAAAACTAAACTGTATAACAATTATTTTGATTTATCTATTTTTTATATTTTAAATTATATTAAATAATAATTATTATATTATTTACTATCTTCATACATTTTTAAGTCTTCATTATTACATGAAAATTAAGTCGATTTCTTCGTTCGAAATAAATTTGTCAACCAACCGAATCATTAGTATTGGTGAGCCTTTCACCTGGGTTAGTATGGCCTCAGATGGATTAAAGTAGAATTTTGATTTTGGTATTCAAAATCAATGTAATAAAACTATATCTCACACAAAACCAGCATTAACAACAGTATGAATATACACCGGGATTTAAATTTAATTAAACCTTATAAGAACAATATCATGGGATTCTACTAACTAAAGCTAAAATCTTAAAGCTCATTTAATTCTTTTAATGATGCTAATATTATTCGCGATGGTAGTTATAGATGAAATACACATGTTCAATAACTACAAAATAAATTATGTTTGGTTTGAAAATGTACAATTACCTTCAGTGTCTGCAACCATATATAAAGATACATGTCTTTCAGTGCTGAGGAGGATGTCAATAAATGCAGGACCAACTTACTTTTATAGTTGGAATCTCTTATTTAATTGTTGTATCATTATTTGGCTATTAATCTGACCATATATGAGCATTCATAGCAATTTTTTCATCTAGAGTTTATATACATTACGGTATTTAAATCAAGACTCTTTAAGCTTACTCAAATATCACCAATCATTGGATTCTCCATTGAGTTTTGTTGTTTTCAAAGTATTTTTTTCCTGTGAATAAATTTAAATATTACTAATTTTTCTGATAGGTAGTCAAAATTCTTATATAAAAAGCTTTATTTTCGATAAAAATCATTTATGTTACCTCAAAACGAAGATTAGGTGTTACATATAAACGATGCTTAGTAGATAGTTGAAGGGGAACTATAATAATATAAAGTCACACAAACAAACAAAAACACTTTTTAAACCCACATTAAATCACAAATAAACTTTGAATATGCCTTAAATGTTGAGCTCAGAATCTTGACTTAGTCATTCATTTGAGATAATGTGTATTAATGTAAAGGAATAGACACCTGATTCCTTCAAACGCAACGTAACACCGACTTAAAGTAAATTTCCATTGAAGATTTGTTCATCCTTAAACAGGTTATTAAGTTTTACAGTAATTTGATAGTATGAGATAAGCTTGCCAGCATAATTAAAGAGCAATAAACTTTTGACTCATTATAAGAAATATTAATTAGTTTATTACCAAACGGAAACATTATTCTCATTTACTAATCATTCGAATGCATACAGACTTATATTATAGAGTCCATAAGCTATGGCCGTTGAATATATGCTCTCTACCCTTTTTCGCAGTCATTTCATCGTGAACTGCCTGTAATACAAAACACAGCTTCTAATTAACAAATAATCATTAATTAAATCAAAGAATAGAATACATTCATCCATATTCATAGAGTATAAACAACTAGGCTACCCCTGTCGAACCACACTTGGTGAATCGTCATCCTATTGTAACTTTTAGTTTCTGTTTATGTGGGTATTATGAGGATAACGTAAAACATTTTTGTTGTTCATAAAATAAATGTATTATAATACATTTATTTTATGAACTAGAATAGTATACTAATATACTAATGGTATTATTAGTATGACGAGAAACCGAATCCTACATGTATTTGAAGCCAATGGTCGAAACGCAATTTATGATTAATTTATTAATTAAAATTATATTCAAGTTAAAATAGTGTACTTTTTATTGTACCACTGAATTTCACTATTTAATGGTAAAATGGAATTGATTCTTTAACTTAAAACCAATTTTCAGCAATAAATTAATTAGAAATTATTAAATTCTGATACGTCCAGAATGTAGTCTCCTGTAACAATAACAACACCATCATCATAAAATTAAACAATATTGATGTCATTTCCAATTTAATTTACTACACTTTTGGCTGTACTATAGAACATCAGTACTAGCACCTATCACTCGAAATCCTATTACAGCATCAGATGATAACATTTCAACAATTACACTATTTACAACAAGTGCTGTATTTTATGTTGATACAAATGTCTGTAGGTTAGGAAAAATTAGTTTCACATTCTGACATCATTCTGTTATGTTGAAACATCTTTATAACTTTTAAAAAATGCGTGAATTCCACTTAGTTTCACTCATACGTGAAGAAAAAATATTTACAAATACTTCATTTTAAAAAATTTTACATAAATAACTCGTATACCGGTCAATAAGAACGTGGGGTCCACCATGGCGTACTTTCACACTTTGTTAAATCAATAGTCCCATCATATTATTTAAATCATTGCAGTTTTTTCGATCATTATTGTTGACAGTGACAGCTGATTAAAGTTTTGGTCACTGTTTAAAAAACTTTAAATCGTTAGTTGTGAATGTTTTTACTACAAATTGTTTTAATTATATAAGGTTAGTATTGTAATTGTAGCGGGTCAGTTGTTGATTTTGTTATCAGGTTTTAAGTTTAAAATGTGTTATTTGAGTGAGGTAAATATTTATAGTTACATTATTATTTTATTTTATTTTTTAACCTTTTCACCCTTTTTGTATTATAGGATGGTTAAATAATATGTTTTCTTTTATTTTTACGTTTATAATCTTACCTTCTTTCGGGCTTTGCTTAGATATTATTTACCAAAGTAACATTTGCTACAGGTCTGTTGACTTGTGTCTTACTCTACAACATTTATTTGCTGTCTATTATTACTTCACAGTATTTATATGACTATATTTTAGTTTAATTTAGGAATAATAATTGTAAGTATGTTATTGTATATTTAATTTTTATTATAGTTGTAAATAAATGTGCTGGTGTTTTTATAATTTTTATAATTATTGTTATGATATGACATCCCAAGAAAATTGGTTCGCTGCGGAAAGAACTGTATTTTTATACAAAAGTGAACATAATGTATGTATTTATTCAAGGTGAACTGTTCGACCTCTTGCGTTTACATCAACCCTCATGTTTACAATGTAACAGATAATAGATTGTTTGTGTGAACGAATGACATTTGACGTAAACAAATACTTTTACTATGAATAAAATGTTAATATATAAAATTTCATAACATGTTTTATAGTATCCGAAATAAGGCATATAATAAAATTAAAAACACAATAATGAGTAAAAATATGTACAACGATAATGTTTTGAATGTAATATACAAAATGATTTCGTTAAAATAGAGCCAATTAATATGCAATTTTGTTTGCAATATTATTGTTACTTAAACTGTACAGGAACAAAACATTTGTTCTTAATACGAATATATTAAAGTTTTGGGTTTATTATATTTACTATAAATTTAAACCTTCCATTTATAACTAATAACGACCAAACTGATAATAGCACCTATAACCTAATGTTTTTAAAAATCCTTTAGAATACCTTTGAACTCTATTTGCGGCATTAATTTAATGGATTTGGTGCATCAAGGATTTATTTTAACAATAATATTAATAATTATACAATTATAGAAAGTATTTTATATAGTTTTGGTTAATATCATTACTGTATTGGGTTCTTCCGTCCATAGTTGCCCGTACAAAAAACTGAATGTGTAAAAATGGATTAAAAGCAGTACTTATTTTTAAACGGCGAAACAAAGGTATAATTTTGTAAAAGTTCCAAAAAGACACTAAATGGTACAATTAATACGTATGAATAAATTAAAAATATTAACCAACTACATGCCACTTCTGTTTGTTTTTAAAAATAACATTTTCCACAAAACACTTTTAAAAAATCAGCATCCTATTCTTTTACAGTCAGTAAAATAACTAATCTACCACTTCCTAGTTTTTTTTAGAGTGTCCAAACCTCAATGCACGAGTGATTATTTCACAAATAACATTCAACAAGAAGTATTCTTTGTTTAAAACTGCCTCATTGAAAGCTCTAAATAGTATAACTTCCTAAATAATGCTCCTTAGGTTAAGTGGAAGAAAGGACTTTCTAGTCCCAACTTCGCCTGGTTAAATAAAGACGTATTTCATAATGCAGGAACTACCTGGTATTGCTAGTTAGGCCAGCTGATTAACAAGTGATTTTCATTAAACAATGTTGAATTCTTAGTTTAAAACATTTCACTAATTTTCTGACTGTTGGTCCAAAACTCGATTTTTAACGGGTCTGGCATATTTGCTAACCTATTTTATTAGTTTTGGATACATTATCTAAAGATCCCTCTCCCGACAATCTACAACTGTTGAGAGCAGAAAGGTTTGGCACTACATACAACATCCAACTACTTATCGCTGCAGTTTAAACAGAAACACAATATAATCGTATTAGGTTTCTGTTTTTTGGCACCCCGGGAGTACTCTAAGTGATGGAAAGTTCGACCATTAATTAATCGTTTCGGAGATACCAGTGATAGTAGTAGTGCTGGTGGTGGTGGTGGAGAAGTAAGTACAAACAATATCGATTGTAAAATAAAGGCTTTTCTGCGTATAAAACTAAAACAGACCTTCAGATCGAGTCAATAAGTAAAACACTGAACTGTAAAATCGAATAATGCGATTTGAATATGGCGAATCTCGTGCGGATAACCAGCACGTTATTTTTGGCAGAACAGAAAAGAAATCAACCAAAGTAATATAAGACACACATAAGAAAAAACCACTATGCCACTTGTTCAAACAAGTTGAACAAGGCCCGATACCCGATAATCACTCTTCATCTGGATCATCCGATCCACTTGACCGACGACGGCGGTGGTGGTGTTGGAGAATACTGATTAGCCCTGTACGGCTTCTATTCGAAAATAACATCGCCAATCTACGTTCGGACGGTACACTTTACTTCTGGAATGGCCGACCCAATGTGTTGGTCTTGGAAAAAGGGCACTGGACTGTAAACGCCCTCCAGTCGAAGTGTAGAGAATTCATCAAAATAATGTCTAATAATTCCGAAAAGTTCAGTATCACAAAAATGGTCGATCGTGTATCAGTGGTCTCACCACTCAAGTTCGGTTATGACTCAGCAGTGCGAAACCTACTGGGCTTCGATTTACCTGCTACCGCCAACGACGAAGCAAATTACAAAGACGAACGCCTCTACTACTCGGCAATCATCGTGATTAAGGCCGAAAGACCAGTGAGAGTGGTGGACACGATCGATATACAGTTTAGTCTGGTCGAAAACTGGTAATATATATATATATGGCGTCGTCAATGTTACTCCACCCACGACGACGACGACGAGCGTTCGCACAAACACAGGGAACATCGAGTCCTGTACACTTATTTCCCGACTGTCCCGTGGGGTTACAAGACATCAGAAACACCGAATGAACACTATTACGTGCCATTGGACAGAGGCCTGAAGAAGAAACAACAGATCACCGTGACAATTGTCGATCAAAACAATCGTCCGATTCACAACCCATCCGTAAACAACAGCGTGTATCTGCATTTGAACAAATAAAAAACAAAGAATCTTTTGCAAATTTTTTTCACAGAGGCTTGGTATTCGATCTCTTTTATATTTGTTGCACAGGCTTTGTTTTCTATAACTTTTATTTATATATTTATATACCCGTCACAAAACATTTGTATTCAACCTCTGCGTGACGTCATACAACTCTTCCTTTTCCTGTCCCATATATGCCCCATCACTACCTACATATAGTTCTCCCATACCCTATAGATGGTAGAAGGTCGACTCTGCCTCTTCAGTTCACTACCACACTCGTATTGTTGTAAGTAATCTATCTTGTGTAGACAGTACAAGGCTTTGTAACATAGTAAAGGGTTGTTTCATCAGTCACGGGCAGAGTGTGGGTAGGAAATCATTAAGGCTAGTGTTATTGGGTCGTCAGGACACCAGTGTATTGAGGGGGTGACAGACTATAATTGTTTTATCTTTGGTGAACAACTACTCGTACAACTTAGTGTTGGGTTTTTCCTTTTTTTTAGACTATTTCAAGCCAATAATTCTAAAAAGTTTTGAGCCGGAAGACTATTTTTGTTACTTCCCAACTAATATCACTAATTTATAGTTTATTTATGATAATTTTTCTTTCAACTATAATTTTTAATATGCTTGGTTATACAACTTAACTTGTGGCCACTGTTTATTTACCTTAATGTAGAAAATAATATGACGCACTCTTTCTTAATGAAAAACTCAACTTTCGGTCATATATTATTAGAAAGTTATTTGTTGACGTTGGATTACTGATGATTGCTAAATTGTTTTCAAACACAAACTATCAACCACGTATTTAATCTCTTTCAAAGACTGTTGAGATCAAGAATATGGTTTTTAAGTTTATGTTCATGATTTTATATATTTTAAAATAGCACAGCTATCCATAAATTTCAAAACGGCACTTGTTTTTAATTTTATTTACTGAAATAATTTTACTTAATCAAACCATTTCAGAACATTAGAAATATTTTAATTTTCTAAAACAACATAAGTGTACACCAACTTGAGTTCAGTTGTTTAATCGATAAGTATTTTCACTTACATTATGTTTAACCTCCATTTACAACATTGTTTCATTAAGAATACGAAGTTCACTGTATATTTAAAAATGTACTTAAAGTCACACAGAGACTAATTATTGTCCTTTCAGTTTTAACAAAATACAGATAATCCACATAATGATCAAGTATGATTGGTGTGGGACACATGTGGAACGGTTATGAAATATTCACACGAACATTGTATAGTGCATATGCTTCAGGGAAATGAGAAATACAAACAGGAATTTCCGATTTCACATTAAAGCAGATGCGTGAATCTGACGTAGTATTTCAGCCAATCCATTAAGTCTCTAGGATTACTCTAGCACCATGCAACATCAAACGTAGTTTTGATCCAGAATTAATCTCCCTTTTGTTGTTACATTTATCATGATTAAATAGTATCAACATTTAAATTAGTTGTAATTTAGTGTTGATTTATTTTTAACTACCTAGATTAGTAGTAACGGATGGTTTTCGTAGAATTTATAAAGAACAATCATATGAAATGTGACAAATACTCTTCCTCTAGTGGTTTTAGAAGTTGGACGCGTTAGATTAACTAATAACATTTAAATTAATAAAATATTTTTATTACAAATTAATAAATTATATATGTTATAAAAAGTAAATTAATTAAAAATATATCAATATCGTAAATGATAATATTTAAATTGTTACTATCTAGTGGTTTCAATTCCAAAGGCCTTACGTCGTATTGACCTGTGCAACGTAAATAATAAGTTATCTAAAGAATATAGCCTGCTTTCCTAATAGCATTCATTTTCTTTTAGTTTGTCATTAATGGTAATTGTAAACCGTAGAGAGTTCAATTAGTAAATTTAATTTATACTAAATAAATAAAGGTTGGTCGAGTAATAATACCGGGTTTGAATAATAAATGCGATACTAGTTGCCAAACTAAATTAACAAAGTAACATATAAATAAACTCTTTTCTTGAATGCAAAATTTACTATTGTTATTAAGTGCTACAATTTTATTGGCGTTGTTTGCTGTTTTGTAGCATTCCAAATTAAATAAATAAATAAATCTGAAAGTATATTACTTCCAATTACTCAGGTGTTGAGACTACGAAGTCTAAGACAGTCGAGAGTAATCTCAACACTCCAACGGGGGCGTGGCTAGAATGATACTCAGATGGAACATAACTATCTTTTAATCTAAAATTTTAAACCATACCAAATACAAAACTACACCTAGGAATATTAATTAACAGTGGGCTGAAAAGTGATTAGTACAGACTTCTTAAGGTGGTCACCAACCTGACCCCAGAGACTGGCTCTTCAAAGCGTAGGTCAAGGAGAGTGAGGTAGAGACGCAAGGGGGCAGCCACCATTCTGGAGTCGACTGTCAAATTTCCTGGCAACAGCACCCGCAGTTGAACTTCTCCACCTTCGACCTCCACCCGACTCTCCCTCCAGCCAGCCCCAGACTTCCCTATTTATATCTCAGCTCCACATTTACCAAACAACTCCCAAGCCACTGTCAATTGCCTAATAACCAACTTCCTATTTCCTAATACTACCTACCTATCTACTACACATATTAACATTATTCAACCTTCAAACTCCTCACACTTGTGATACAGAATGTCTAAAAGTATATCTTGCTAGCTATCAATAGGCATCTTGCTAGCTTAGTGGTTAGTACTTCTGCTTCATATGCAGTGGTTCACAGGTTCAAATCCCGGGAGATTCCCTACAAATTTGCTTGATGGGTTTGGAGACCGTTGTCCCATAACAACGTTTGTAGATTATGTACAAAAAGCCGCTGGCGTAAATAGACTAAAAAAAAAAAAAAAATAGTGCACACCTGCATCCTGATGGAAAACTCTATTATTTTACAACGTTTTCTATAGCTTTATTATACTCTTGCAGCACGAGTGATCTCTTGGATGTCTTGAGTGGGCTGTGGACTATTGTCGTATACATCCATGGATCGAAGGGGAATAACGTTCACCCGAAGGACTGCTCAAGTAGGCTTCATCGACAGGGTGATAGTGTATTGTTAAATCCAGCAATCTTAGTGAGACATCCTTTACCATCTGGAATCAGCTCCTTGTCAGAACAAATATTAGGTCACTAATTACTCATATTACTTCCATTACTCCTCAGAGATATCGCCAATCATTGTGTGGTTTCCCCCATCTAAATGTACACCTCAGTGTTAGTATGGAATAACTAAAAATGAAACTATGATTTTTTTAAAATGAGATTACATATAAAAGTACAGTAAGAATTGAAGAACTTTTTTTACAGTATTTAATAATTTCTATCGCCTAGTACTTTCGTATCACCGTTTATTCTACAAAGGTGTTATTGTTAATGCGATTGGATCAATGTTCTTATATTTTTTTTATTAATTTATTTTAGATTAATTAAATACATCAGCTAATTATGCATATTACTAACTAATTTATACGCATAAAATAAACTATAATATTGCGTTTATTATTGATACAAATGGTTTCTCATATCTGAACTGAACTTCCTAAACATGTCAAATTTAAGGTAAAATATCATTCAATATTTAATTATGATTTAATTTTTATATTTAATTTATTTAAAGCAACCTTCACTTTTCTTTGTTGAAAGATTTATTGAATTGGTACTTTCTTTGCTATGGATTTTCGCAAGAGGAATAATCAAATCCAAGATAAAAATAAGAATTAAAATGTATTTTATTATATATCTGTACTAAGACGTCAAATATATAGATAGGACCTATAGGCGAGTATACACTGTGAATGAGTGTGATAAGTATAGATGAGCAAGTGTAAACTTGTTAGAAACTGATCCTTTAAAAGGTCAACTAATAGAACATCTGTAGACTGTCGTGGAATCCGAACCATATAATATTGTTTGATATTTTATCTACTAACAGCCTTTCCTCTAATCAACATGCGAACTCTGATACATCACATGGACCTCAGATTTCTCTAGTAACATCCACGTTTATGGTAACCATTGAGCAGTTACTGTGTTACTGTAGTACTAAGAACAAAACGTACCGCCTACAATATCCACAACACTTCGTCGTCAAGTAGCTGGATTACACCACTGCGCTAATGATATCAAGGTATACTAAATTGAATTTATAATTATTAAATATGCCTCGTTAATATCATTTCATAAGATAACATTTTTTTTAATTATATACAAAATTGCAATGTTGATAATATTCAGATTACTAGTGTTATTGGCTTTACGTATTGTCAGAGCAATCTGAACTTACATTTAAGGAGAAAATCGTTCAGTGTAAGAATATTAAAGGGATACTTTTTAAACTCAATGCAAGAAGCAATATTACAGTATTGCTAATATAAATTTTAAAAATCAAACATTTGTTTCTAGAGGTACGATCGTCGAAGTAGATTGAAAGAAAAACGCCCATTAAGCATTCATTAACAGTGCAATGAAGACCATTCATACAATTTAATTACGTTTAATGAAATGTTTTAATTAACATATAATTTCTCATCAACCTGTTTAAATCATTGCACCACCTACGGTAAAATAAGATGTTTTCTGTGATTATTGTGCTTGGTTATTATAAATTCTCCTTTTTATTTCTATCAACTTAATCTCATACTTGCAATATTGTTATTGTGAATATTGAATGTTAAAACTTAAATTGGGGAATATAATCAAATCGTTCAATCAATTAATGAATGTAAACCAGTACACAAATATAATTAAACATCCTTAGGAGGGGAAAAACATTCATAGAATTATAATTCAAATAATCGTAAAAATAATGCAATATAATAAAACAGACGTAAGTTACAAAAGTAACTGTTAAAACACGTTAAACGTGTCGTCTTACAACGGAGATCTAACCAAAACAAATGTAGGGGTATTAGAGAATCTAGCAACTGTTGTATAATTGTGTAACTAGTTAATACACGTTAAACACGTCGTCTTACAACGGAGATCTAACCAAAACAAATGTAGGGGCATTAGAGAATCTAGCAACTGTTGTATAATTGTGTAACTAGTTAATACACGTTAAACACGTCGTCTTACAACGGAGATCTAACCAAAACAAATGTAGGGGTATTAGAGAATCTAGCAACTGTTGTATAACTGTGTAACTAGACAATACACGTTAAACATGTCGTCTTACAACGGAGATCTAACCAAAACAAATGTAGGGGTATTAGAGAATCTAGCAACTGTTGTATAATTGTGTAACTAGTTAATACACGTTAAACATGTCGTCTTACAACGGAGATCTAACAAAAACAAATGTAGAGGTATTAGAGAATCTAGCAACTGTTGTATAATTGTGTAACTAGTTAATACACGTTAAACATGTCGTCTTACAACGGAGATCTAACGAAAACAAATGTAGAGGTATTAGAGAATCTAGCAACTGTTGTATAATTGTGTAACTAGTTAATACACGTTAAACATGTCGTCTTACAACGGAGATCTAACCAAAACAAATGTAGAGGTATTAGAGAATCTAGCAACTGTTGTATAATTGTGTAACTAGTTAATACACGTTAAACATGTCGTCTTACAACGGAGATCTAACGAAAACAAATGTAGGGGTATTAGAGAATCTAGCAACTGTTGTATAATTGTGTAACTAGTTAATACACGTTAAACATGTCGTCTTACAACGGAGATCTAACCAAAACAAATGTAGGGGTATTAGAGAATCTAGCAACTGTTGTATAATTGTGTAACTAGTTAATACACGTTAAACACGTCGTCTTACAACGGAGATCTAACCAAAACAAATGTAGGGGCATTAGAGAATCTAGCAACTGTTGTATAATTGTGTAACTAGTTAATACACGTTAAACACGTCGTCTTACAACGGAGATCTAACCAAAACAAATGTAGGGGTATTAGAGAATCTAGCAACTGTTGTATAACTGTGTAACTAGACAATACACGTTAAACATGTCGTCTTACAACGGAGATCTAACCAAAACAAATGTAGGGGTATTAGAGAATCTAGCAACTGTTGTATAATTGTGTAACTAGTTAATACACGTTAAACATGTCGTCTTACAACGGAGATCTAACAAAAACAAATGTAGAGGTATTAGAGAATCTAGCAACTGTTGTATAATTGTGTAACTAGTTAATACACGTTAAACATGTCGTCTTACAACGGAGATCTAACGAAAACAAATGTAGAGGTATTAGAGAATCTAGCAACTGTTGTATAATTGTGTAACTAGTTAATACACGTTAAACATGTCGTCTTACAACGGAGATCTAACCAAAACAAATGTAGAGGTATTAGAGAATCTAGCAACTGTTGTATAATTGTGTAACTAGTTAATACACGTTAAACATGTCGTCTTACAACGGAGATCTAACGAAAACAAATGTAGGGGTATTAGAGAATCTAGCAACTGTTGTATAATTGTGTAACTAGTTAATACACGTTAAACATGTCGTCTTACAACGGAGATCTAACCAAAACAAATGTAGAGGTATTAGAGAATCTAGCAACTGTTGTATAATTGTGTAACTAGTTAATACACGTTAAACATGTCGTCTTACAACGGAGATCTAACCAAAACAAATGTAGGGGTATTAGAGAATCTAGCAACTGTTGTATAATTGTGTAACTAGTTAATACACGTTAAACATGTCGTCTTACAACGGAGATCTAACCAAAACAAATGTAGGGGTATTAGAGAATCTAGCAACTGTTGTATAACTGTGTAACTAGACAATACACGTTAAACATGTCGTCTTACAACGGAGATCTAACCAAAACAAATGTAGAGGTATTAGAAAATCTAGCAACTGTTGTATAATTGTGTAACTAGTTAATACACGTTAAACATGTCGTCTTACAACGGAGATCTAACGAAAACAAATGTAGGGGTATTATAGAATCTAGCAACTGTTGTATAATTGTGTAACTAGTTAATACACGTTAAACATGTCGTCTTACAACGGAGATCTAACCAAAACAAATGTAGAGGTATTAGAGAATCTAGCAACTGTTGTATAATTGTGTAACTAGTTAATACACGTTAAACATGTCGTCTTACAACGGAGATCTAACCAAAACAAATGTAGGGGTATTAGAGAATCTAGCAACTGTTGTATAACTGTGTAACTAGTTAATACTCATGTTGTCGTCTTACAACGGAGATCTAACCAAAACAAATGTAGGGGTATTAGAGAATCTAGCAACTGTTGTATAACTGTGTAACTAGACAATACACGTTAAACATGTCGTCTTACAACGGAGATCTAACCAAAACAAATGTAGAGGTATTAGAAAATCTAGCAACTGTTGTATAATTGTGTAACTAGTTAATACACGTTAAACATGTCGTCTTACAACGGAGATCTAACGAAAACAAATGTAGAGGTATTAGAGAATCTAGCAACTGTTGTATAATTGTGTAACTAGTTAATACACGTTAAACATGTCGTCTTACAACGGAGATCTAACGAAAACAAATGTAGAGGTATTAGAGAATCTAGCAACTGTTGTATAATTGTGTAACTAGTTAATACTCATGTTGTCGTCTTACAACGGAGATCTAACCAAAACAAATGTAGGGGTATTATAGAATCTAGCAAATGTTGTATAATTGTGTAACTAGTTAATACACGTTAAACATGTCGTCTTACAACGGAGATCTAACCAAAACAAATGTAGAGGTATTAGAGAATCTAGCAACTGTTGTATAATTGTGTAACTAGTTAATACACGTTAAACATGTCGTCTTACAACGGAGATCTAACATAAACAAATGTAGAGGTATTAGAGAATCTAGCAACTGTTGTATAATTGTGTAACTGGGTAATACACGTTAAACATGTCGTCTTACAACGGAGACCTAACGAAAACAAATGTAGGGGTACTAGAGAATCTAGCAACTGTTGTATAATTGTGTAACTAGTTAATACACGTTAAACATGTCGTCTTACAACGGAGATCTAACCAAAACAAATGTAGGGGTATTAGAGAATCTAGCAACTGTTGTATAACTGTGTAACTAGACAATACACGTTAAACATGTCGTCTTACAACGGAGATCTAACGAAAACAAATGTAGGGGTATTAGAGAATCTAGCAACTGTTGTATAATTGTGTAACTAGTTAATACACGTTAAACATGTCGTCTTACAACGGAGATCTAACGAAAACAAATGTAGGGGTATTAGAGAATCTAGCAACTGTTGTATAATTGTGTAACTAGTTAATACACGTTAAACATGTCGTCTTACAACGGAGATCTAACGAAAACAAATGTAGGGGTATTAGAGAATCTAGCAACTGTTGTATAATTGTGTAACTAGTTAATACACGTTAAACATGTCGTATTACAACGGAGATCTAACGAAAACAAATGTAGGGGTATTAGAGAATCTAGCGACTGTTGTATAATTGTGTAACTAGTTAATACACGTTAAACATGTCGTCTTACAACGGAGATCTAACCAAAACAAATGTAGGGGTATTAGAGAATCTAGCAACTGTTGTATAACTGTGTAACTAGTTAATACACGTTAAACGTGTCGTCTTACAACGGCGATCTAACCAAAACAAATGTAGGGGTATTAGAGAATCTAGCAACTGTTGTATAAATGTGTAACTAGATAATACACGTTAAACGTGTCGTCTTACAACGGAGATCTAACCAAAACAAATGTAGGGGTATTAGAGAATCTAGCAACTGTTGTATAATTGTGTAACTAGTTAATACACGTTAAACGTGTCGTCTTACAACGGAGATCTAACCAAAACAAATGTAGGGGTATTAGAGAATCTAGCAACTGTTGTATAACTGTGTAACTAGTTAATACACGTTAAACGTGTCGTCTTACAACGGCGATCTAACCAAAACAAATGTAGGGGTATTAGAGAATCTAGCAACTGTTGTATAACTGTGTAACTAGTTAATACACGTTAAACATGTCGTCTTACAACGGCGATCTAACCAAAACAAATGTAGGCGTATTAGAGAATCTAGCAACTGTTGTATAACTGTGTAACTAGTTAATACACGTTAAACATGTCGTCTTACAACGGCGATCTAACCAAAACAAATGTAGGGGTATTAGAGAATCTAGCAACTGTTGTATAACTGTGTAACTAGTTAATACACGTTAAACATGTCGTCTTACAACGGCGATCTAACCAAAACAAATGTAGGGGTATTAGAGAATCTAGCAACTGTTGTATAACTGTGTAACTAGTTAATACACGTTAAACATGTCGTCTTACAACGGCGATCTAACCAAAACAAATGTAGGGGTATTAGAGAATCTAGCAACTGTTGTATAACTGTGTAACTAGTTAATACACGTTAAACATGTCGTCTTACAACGGCGATCTAACCAAAACAAATGTAGGGGTATTAGAGAATCTAGCAACTGTTGTATAATTGTGTAACTAGTTAATACACGTTAAACATGTCGTCTTACAACGGAGATCTAACGAAAACAAATGTAGGGGTATTAGAGAATCTAGCAACTGTTGTATAATTGTGTAACTAGTTAATACACGTTAAACATGTCGTCTTACAACGGAGATCTAACCAAAACAAATGTAGGGGTATTAGAGAATCTAGCAACTGTTGTATAATTGTGTAACTAGTTAATACACGTTAAACATGTCGTCTTACAACGGAGATCTAACGAAAACAAATGTAGGGGTATTGGAGAATCTAGCAACTGTTGTATAATTGTGTAACTAGTTAATTTATACAGTAATCAGCTGACAAGTGATTAGCTTTGAAGTAATAAATGTATAAATAAACAGATTAAAAACATTGAAACATTTCAGTTACCAAAGAGATCTAAGAGAGTGTGTAATTTATAAATAATTTACATTTACCAATTTTACTGCTTGATCATATTTTTTTAACATTTTATGTATGTAATCGTTTTAAGTGATTAAGAGTTTCACATTCCTATCATACGTTTGCCCCTGGTTTGTTTATGTTCATAGTATTTTATTTTTGAACTCAGTGATGTAATCAAAAACTATTCTAATATCTATTATACAAAAAAAGCTATACTTTCCCAAAATCAACTCTGTCATGATTATTCATAATTGTGTTAGTGATTTAAATTGTAACCTTGCTAATGTCGCAGCTTACCAGGGTGTTCAGCCATGAGGTTGGAGATGCGCGGCGGCGGTCGACGTCTCGCGACACACTGCCGGCCCAGCCGCCTCCGTGCCACCCCCGGCGTGCCACCCCCAACACACGTCACGTGGCCGGGCTAGGCCACGCACGCACACACGCGCACTCTCACACTTCACTTAGTCGTAATTACTCTGGAATTGGACTGGACATTTTAGTACGGAGCGTTGAGTGAGTAAAATTACGCCATCGAAGAAGATGTTGAAATTTTATCGCTATTCGTCATGAAGTTTTAATATATACTCAGAGGAAGCTGTTTCATTTCTAATATCATGATTTCATTTTATTTTATTTATTTTTCTTTATTTTGAAGGATATTATAATTTAAACAGCAATAACATTAGGCAAAGTTAGATAAAAGGTGTGTCTGTAAGTACGTTTTCAAGAAGCCAAACAGCGATTTTTAATGTGGTAACTGTTGCCAATATTTTATAATTCATAATAATTCTAAAGAGTTTTGTTTCATTTAAATTATTTAAAAGCCCAACTTAATTTAGATGCATTAAATGTCAGAACTTCAAAATATTTGTTTTCTTTCCTGAATCATTTGATATTTTTAGTGAGAATTTAGACAACAGTGGACTAAGCAGTGAGGGTGCGACTAAAAAACAAATGTTTAATCCTAACTAATAAAGTGCTTGTACGTCATAATACAAACCATTTATATATGCCGTAGGTGAAAGCCATATTAATCATATCAACCCGATTGTTTCTGCTCTAAAACCCTTAAAAACTGAAAATTCAGTTTAACTTGTCGGTAGATTTAAATAGTAACTTAAAATAAAAGACAGTTATAAATAAAAGACCATTATAACCTCATTTGCTTCAAAAACTCAAGTAATTTGAACAAATAACTATTTTATTTCTTCATAGAGTACGGTAAATAAAAAATATACATTTAGAAAGAAAAAATATGTGTAAATAAATAAAAAGTCATGACCATGATTTGTACTTACTTGATGTACTATTGTACATATTAAATTATTATGACTTCATGTGCAGGCTCTAGCTTAACAGCCTGCAGATGGCTCTGAAAAAAGGTGACCCATGCTAGTGTATGGCATACTCTTATTTGATATAAATGGTCTATTTTCTCGTGTATTTGAACAATTTTAACTTATAAATTTAATAACAACGTATGATACATTATGTTTTAATTCAATATACAGTGATAGTATGAAATATTGCGAACTAAACTGTTACACTGTCAGGCAGGAAAACTGCTACAAATTAAATTGTGACACTGAAATCAGACGAATGGTTAACAATGAACCGTCACGCTACAACTTCGACAAACTCACATAAGAACATTCACATCAGAAAAATTGATAATGAATTTGTAGCAGTTGGATTGTGGCAGTTGTTGTTACTGGTTAACTGCAAGCCAGGCCAAATGCTACAAAGTTCAGCTGTCTTTGAGGCCAACTGCCTACAAACCTACAATGTAATATTGCCATCGTGCAAGTGTTAAAGTTCAACTGTCTTTGAGGCCAACTGCTTACAAACCAACAATGTAATATTGCCATCGTGCAAGTGTTATAGTTCAACTGTCTTTTAGGCCAACTGCTTACAAACCTACAATGTAATATTGCCATCGTTCAAGTGTTAAAGTTAAACTGTCTTTGAAGCCAACTGCTTACAAACCTACAATGTAATATTTCCATCGTGCAATGTTAAAGTTAAACTGTCTTTGAGAAGGTTTATCGTTTGTCTGATGGAAATGTTAAAACGTAAGTGCAGCAGTTGGCCTGCTTTAGAGTTTACTATTAACAACCAGTCACAATCTAACTGCTACAAACAAATGGTAACAATGTTAACAATCATTAACCAATTTTCTGATGTGAATGTTATTATAGTAAGTTTGTTGAAATAGTAGCGTGACGGATCATTGTTGAACATTTGACTGAGTTCAGTGTTACAATATGTATGTAGTGGTTGGACTGACTGACAGTTTGGTTCGGAATATTTCACACCATCACTGTATTGAAACAGAATGTATTGGGATGTTGTAGTTAAATTGATAAGTTATAATTTCCCAAAAACATGAGGTAATAGGCCATTTCTAGCAAATCAACAGAGCCACCTGCAGGATGTTGTACCGTACACTACACTAGCATGGGTCGTCAGAGCCACATGCAGGCTGTTATACCGTACACTACACTAGCATAGGTCGTCAGAGCCACCTGCAGGCTGTTATACCGTACACTACACTAACATAGGTCGTCAAAACCACCTGCAGGCTGTTATACCGTACACTAAACTAGCATGGGTCGCCAGAGCCACCTGCTGGCAGTTATACCGTACACTATCATGGATCGTCAGAGCCACCTGCAGGCTGTTATACCGTACACTACACTAGCATGGGTCGTCAAAGCCACCTGCAGGCTGTTATACCATACACTAAACTAGCATAGGTCGCCAGAGCCACCTGCTGGCTGTTCTACCGTACACTACACTAGCATGGGTCGCCAGAGCCACCTGCTGGCTGTTATACTATACACTAAACTAGCATGGGTCGTCAGAGCCACCTGCAGGCTGTTATACCGTACACTACACTAGCATGGGTCACCAGAGCCACCTGCTGGATGTTATACTGTACACTAAACTAGCATGGGTCGTCAGAGCCACCTGCAGGCTGTTATACCGTACACTACACTAGCATGGGTCGTCAGAGCCACCTGCAGGCTGTTATACCGTACACTACACTAGCATGGGTCGCCAGAGCCACCTGCTGGCTGTTATACTGTACACTAAACTAGCATGGGTCGTCAGAGCCACCTGCAGGCTGTTATACCGTACACTACACTAGCATGGGTCGTCAGAGCCACCTGCAGACTGTTAAGCTATAGCCTGCCGGTGACATGGGCATATAGTAATTTTTTTATTTGCTGTAAAAAATAATTATAAATACATCATGAAAGTAAGTATTCCACCCAGATTTACATATCCAGTCTGTGTTTGTTATTTACGCTGGTACAAATGTAGAATGTTCTGTTGCATTTGGCTTACAATGCGTAAGAGATTTTAAATGCTGTTACATACATACATTTCTAATCATTCCTTTTGTAAGCATAGCCAAATACATTTGAGATATGGTGATACTGGTGAAACAGAATACTTGAACTATTAAAGGTGTCCTAGCATACAACAATTAAAGGTGCCCTTGCACACAACAATTAAAGGTGCCCTTGCATACAACAATTAAAGGTGCCCTTGCATACAACAATTAAAGGTGCCCTTGCATACAACAATTAAAGGTGTCCTAGCATACAACAATTAAAAGTGTCCTAGCATACAAAAATTAAAGCTGTCCTTGCATACAACAATTAAAGGTGTCCTAGCATACAACAATTAAAGGTGCCCTTGCATAAAACAATTAAAGGTGCCCTTGCATACAACAATTAAAGGTGCCCTTGCATACAACAATTAAAGGTGCCCTTGCATACAACAATTAAAGGTGCCCTTGCATACAACAATTAAAAGTGTCCTAGCATACAAAAATTAAAGCTGTCCTTGCATAAACAATTAAAGGTTTCCTAGCATACAACAATTAAAGGTGCCCTTGCATACAACAATTAAAGGTGTCCTAGCATACAACAATTAAAGGTGTCCTTGCATACAAAAATTAAAGCTGTCCTTGCATACAACAATTAAAGGTGTCCTAGCATACAACAATTAAAGGTGCCCTTGCATACAACAATTAAAGGTGTCCTAGCATACAACAATTAAAGGTGCCCTTGCATACAACAATTAAAGGTGTCCTAGCATACAACAATTAAAGGTGTCCTAGCATACAACAATTAAAGGTGCCCTTGCATACAACAATTAAAAGTGTCCTAGCATACAAAAATTAAAGCTGTCCTTGCATACAACAATTAAAGGTGTCCTAGCATACAACAATTAAAGGTGTCCTAGCATACAACAATTAAAGGTGTCCTAGCATACAACAATTAAAGGTGCCCTTGCATACAACAATTAAAGGTGCCCTTGCATACAACAATTAATTACCAGCCAAGAAGCATTGAATATCAATTATTTACCGAAACTATATTTCATATAAGTTATCAAAGCAGGGCATTTTTAATCACCTTTAATTTTTAGAAATTTCAAGTGTTAAACAATAGACTATAGTTATACATGTTTTATAATCTTTAAATGAGTTTAGTTAAGCATCATAGATTTAAATAAGTAAAAGTGTTGACATATAGCCTAAATGTTGTATATTTGAAATGTTCGTTTTCTTTTCACAGGAAGTTCGTTGAGAGAAGCTACAATAGAAGCCATCCCCAGGCCGACGGCTCTTCTCTGGACAAATATGTACCGACAGAACGAAGCTCCAGGTACACATGACTGAACAAAGTAGTGAACTTCCTAACTTGGAACTTTGTCTCCCTCAGGACATCTCAACTAAACTCCATGGGTGAGCATACAGGTGAGGAAATCGTCTTACAAATTATGAGTGAAGACCAATTACCTACCAGTTCTCCAGTTTTCAAAATACAACTACGATTCAATTCTGAAAATTAATTATTAACATAATTTCAGATTTATATTTCAATTATAAATGAAAATAAAATTTTAATTTATAAATTGAATCATGTTTAGAAAATGTAAATGCAAATTATTTAAATCGATTTCTGTATTAATGGTAATACACCGTAAATAACAGATCATAGTAAAGTTTTGTATAACGACTCCTCAAGGTTCAAATCACTATCCTTTTTTAAGTGAAACCAAGTCTAGTATATTGTATATATGTTGTCCATCAAACACTCATAATGTCTACGTGTTTATCTATTTTTAAGATGTTTCCTTCGTTAGTGATAGATTAAAAAACTGTCATAAAATATGCAAAAAGGTTTTCAAAAGATAATTAAGAGTTTTAGAATATCTCTCATATGAACTTAACACTTGCTAGTAAAGAAATTGTTAAGTTGACATAGAATATTTTAAAAAGTTGTTTGTGCTTAGTAAATATTTTGAACTAATCGAATAGTCTTGTATAACCACAACTAAACAACTGAAAATGTGTAAATATTACATGACTATTTCAAATAGAAAAATTATCTAAATACTAAATTCAACTCGTTTACGTTCTTAAACGTGACGCTGATTACCCACTGATTCTTACATACCTGAAGTTATGTAAGAATCGGTGGGTAATTAAGTATCGATAATTAAGTCGGCACTGGTGGCGCAGTGCTGTAACCCAGCTACATGGGGACAAATTGTTTGGGAGATTATAGGCGATAGGTTGGATGCTCGGTCCTCTTAATACCGACATGGCGTCCGCTTGATGGTTGCTATCGGCGTGGACATTACTAGAGAAGTCTGGGGTGTCCATGTTTGGTGGTAATCATTGTGCGGATGTTGTGTGGGGGAGATAACTGAGTATCAGGCTTGTCAATTAGCTGAAAATCAGACCAGCACTACGTGGTTCGGATTCCACGTAAAGCTGTAGGTCCCTTAGTTGCCCTGGCTGTTGGGCTATTAATAAATTGACCTTTCTGAGGAACATTTGAACTCAGATAGTAACCAGACTACACTCATCCACACTCATCCTACACTCATATAACCATTCATATTCGCCTTAAAATACCAACAACGTTGTGTCGGCGTCTCATATGTAAGAATGAAAGAATGTTAATATAAATCTTATCAACACATTTTATATTCAACGTGCATATAATTCATGGGCTTTAAACAGGAATATATAGTCAAGGGTTTGGTTTAAAATATGAACAAGAATACAATAATACATAATTTACTAACTAAATTTTAATAATAATTGTAAAATAGACTCTGTAAATACTGGGAGCAAAATATTTCCCTATTGTACGTAAAATATTAAAATTGTTCAAAATTCTCAATTTATTTAAAAGGGTATACTTAGCATAGGACTAGTTATTTTTTCTCTCCTGTCAGACTTAGTTATTTCTATAGGATTTTACAAACTGATGATTCGCTGGTCTAGGGAAACGACCATTTGGTCAGGAATTGAGAGGTGGAAAACAGCCGTTTTGGTTCAGGCGTTGAAATAACGATGCCATGAAGAACACCTTTATATGAACGATAATCTGAACGCTAACCACAACCACGTTAGGGTAGATCGGATAAACGTTTAACACTCTCGTGATTAAAGCCTTGTGAACCACGATTGGAAATAACGATGCCGTAGACTAGAGAACACCGTGTATGAAAGCTAATCTCGCAACACAAGTGCGGTAGGGTAGATCGGATAAATGTTTAACACTCTGGTGATTACAGCCTTTGTGAACCACGATTGGAAGTAACAATGCCTTGGAGAACACCTGTGTATGAACGCTAATCTCGCAACACAAGCGCGATAGGTTAGATCGGATAAATGTTTAACACTCTCGTGATTATAGCCTTTGTGAACCACGATTGGAAGTAACAATGCCTTGGAGAACACCTGTGTATGAACGCTAATCTCGCATCACAAGCCTGGTAGGTTAGATCGGATAAATGTTTAACACACTCGTGATTATAGCCTTGTGAACCACGATTAAAAATAACAATGCCTTGGAAAACACCTGTGTATGAACGCTAATCTCGCAACATAAGCGCGATAGGTTAGATCGTATAAATGTTTAACACTCTCATGAACAGGCTTTGTGAACCACGATTGGAAATAACGTTGCTGTAGAGAACACTCGTGTATGAACGCTAATCTCACAACACAAGCGCGGTAGGGTAGATCGGATAAATGTTTAACACTCTCATGAACAGGCTTTGTGAACCACGATTGGAAATAACGTTGCTGTAGAGAACACTCGTGTATGAACGCTAATCTCACAACACAAGCGCGGTAGGTTAGATCGGATAAATGTTTAACACTCTCATGAACAGGCTTTGTGAACCACGATTGGAAATAACGTTGCTGTAGAGAACACCTGTGTATGAACGCTAATCTCGCAACACAAGCGCGGTAGGTTAGATCGGATAAATGTTTAACACTCTCGTGATTATAGCCTTGTGAGCCACGATTAAAAATAACAATGCCTTGGAGAACACCTGTGTATGAACACTAATCTCGCAACACAAGCGCGGTAGGTTAGATCGGATAAATGTTTAACACACTCGTGATTATAGCCTTGTGAACCACGATTAAAAATAACAATGCCTTGGAAAACACCTGTGTATGAACGCTAATCTCGCAACACAAGCGCGATAGGTTAGATCGTATAAATGTTTAACACTCGCATGAACAGGCTTTGTGAACCACGATTGGAAATAACGTTGCTGTAGAGAACACTCGTGTATGAACGCTAATCTCACAACACAAGCGCGGTAGGGTAGATCGGATAAATGTTTAACACTCTCGTGATTATAGCCTTGTGAACCATGATTAGAAATAACAATGCCTTGGAGAACACCTGTGTATGAACGCTAATCTCGCATCACAAGCCTGGTAGGGTAGATCGCATAAATGTTTAACACTCTGGTGATTACAGCCCTTGTGATCCACGATTGGAAAAATTACTGAAATTATAAAGTTGGCGGAATAGGACGTCGTAATACTCCCAATATTATAAGGGATGGGGCTTAAAACGTCATAACTATGGTTCCAAACTACAGACATAATGGTTCGCAATACGTGTAGTCCAAACAGAATAGCTGTATGGTCATTAAATAGTGCTGTTTGCCTATTAAATTATATATATAACAAGCATAAGTTAAGCATATTAAGCATACATTCAAATAAAACATATATACGGTATAATTGAATAAGCGAAAAGTACTATTTAATGACTACGCAGCTGTTCTATTTGGACTACACTCGCTTAAAACTTATTCCGAACCATTATATCTGTAGTTTGGAAATAGTTATGACGTTCTAAGCCCCCTCCCTCCTATATACATATATGTAATTTATTTCAAATACCACTTTATTTCACTGGAGAGTGCCTCCAAGATATTTTTTACAATCCTTATAGGTGGTTTTCTAATCATCACTGGTTTGTGATACAGACTTATCATGTTGAGGCTTCCCGTTAAATGTAATATGAGTTTCATTTATTTTTATTTTACGTCAATATTCATTGAAGCATAAATAATTGAAAATCTTTATCAATAATAATTTTTTATAATTATATGATTTCTTTTTTTGTTATGGCACAAGGCTTACAGCCTTATCTACTTTACCACTTATGTTATTCAAAGTGTACTTGCCAAAAAGAATCCTGTGGAAAATTATTTTACAACAATGGATTGCTATAACGTGTGTAAAGATGTGTGTTTTCCTTGCAGAGCTTGTGAATGCTTGCTACAAGCTAGACAGCAATAAAAGTCTCAACCTTGTGGAGACTTTCAATGCATGCAGCAAGAAAATCCTCAAGCATGCAGAAGCGGTGAATGCATGCAGCTAGCACACCCTCAACCTTATGTTTGAATTTAATTTTTGTCAAGCCCAGTTCAAAATTGCGTTAAAATTAATTACTTAATACTCCATAACAAATTTCTTCACAAAATTTACGTAATACATTTTAAAAGTCGCATTTATTTTAATACATTGAATTATTTTCGGATATTGCAGATACTTGTTATGGATCTAATGAATTCGAAGGAAAACATTTATATTTGCTCTTTAAAAATGAAAGTTCTGGCATAGTCCTTGGTTAATATCTTAGTTTTTTTATTAAAAAAAGTTATTTTTAACAAATATATTAGAGCTGTTTATTTTATATACATAGATATATAAACTCAGGTAAAACTGTTGAGCGCTGATTTTCTAAACATTAATTATTTACTTTGCTATATTATTCCAAACCAATTCTAGTGTTAGCTATTTTTCACTGGTAGAATTAAAATGTTCTTTTTAGCTATGTTCATATCATACTATGACTTTACGCTGAAATAAAACATAACATATTATATAACGAGATATTTTAAATATTAATTTTAATATTCCCATTACTGATATTACTTATAATAAACAAACTTTACCAAAAACTAACCTGGCTTCCATGTCCCCTCTTCAGAGCTATTGTCAGTTTTTTACAGGTTCAATACTAACAATGATAGTAGGTAATAATAAAACTATATAAATAGAAAATGTAGATTCTAGTTATGACACCCACCACTTAAGACTAAGTTCTAAGAAAAAATAAGTAAATTAATCTTTTATTTTGAAAAGCCTTGATAATTTCAAATATATAAATGTCCATTGTTGTTCAGTATCTAATTTAATAAATGAATTACTGGTGATGAAGATAGATCGCATTAATTAAGTTGATTTCAGATGTTAAGAAAATTAAATAAACATATTATTATGAAGGGACAACTTTATAAAGATAGCTCCTGAATCCAAAAATTTTATAGATTTTTATAATTAGGTTAATTTGACAAGTCGATCAACACCACTTTAAGAATTTCAAGTGTTCGCATTATATTTTTATAAATGTATATAAATCATAATGACGATTATCTTCACAGAACATTATTATGTTATACCAAATCTATTTCATACAAAAACATTATAGGAGCTACAACAGAAGCCATCCTCAGGCCGACGGTTCTTCTCTGGACAAAAATGTACCAACAGAACGAAGCTCCAGGTACACATGACTGAACAAAGTAATGAACTTTGTCTCCTTCAGGACATACTGAAGGGAAATCGTCTTACAAATTATGAATGAAGACCAAGTACCTACCATTACTCCAGTTTCCAAAATACAACTACGATTTAATCCTGAAAATTAATGATTAACTTAGGATAAATCACCAGTTATTGGCACATTAAGAGACGCAGCACCATTAAATTTTGTATAAAATTCCATTCCCAGAAGCACTTAATATTATCTAAACTATTAAAACTGTTTTGTAGGTGTATTAGTGGGGGAATAATAAAAATAAACATCTGATTTATATATTTTGTCAGATTGTTTTTTTGCTATCACTGTTTTTCTTGTTACTCCTTCTTAATTAATGTGTTTATATGCTATTTGTGTTTATTTTCATAATTAATAATTAAATTCTATTTGTATTGTCTTATTATGTAAAACAAGCCTCAACCGGACAAAATGTTTTGCTCAAAGGATTTTTAATTCTTTTGGGGGTTTTTCGACCACGAGAAACCGATTGCTACCGGTCTCAACCATGGGACAATTCTGATTTCTGCTCCAGACGCTCCTAGACATCCAATGTTATCGTCTTCTAACAGAAAAAAATAATACTGTACCATTTTGACTTCTAGCAGAAATGCGGTATCAAACTGTATCTATTAAATCACATTATACCACTACATTTTGGAACAGACAACATTTAAGTACTCTGACCCCCTCCCAAATAAAAATTATACTTAAAACCCCCAGAGCGTGCTTGAATTGCGAGCTTTATGACCTAGGGATGCTCGAGTTGTGCGCAACTACCTGCAGCCGTACCATCAACGAAATGACTAAAGTTTCCAATGCTCTAATAATAAATATTCACACTGAAACTAATTTTCTATATCATGAATTATATAAACATATCAAATATTTTATATCATCAATTAAACATAAATACTAAATGATATAGAACAATTAAATGTATTTAAAATGTGCAATTTAATCTTGATTATTGACGTCAATAAAGAAAAGCGATCAATAAATGTATGGCCTATTATTGTAACCTTTGTACTTGACGTTTAATCTATGAAACATAAATTGAAATATAAATTAAAATTACTTTTATTTATTAAGTATACTTATTCTAGGGACGTTTCAGAGGATGTTATACTGTTTTAACGAGCATTATAACCAATATATATCAGTCAAATTGAATTGGTCAAGTAGTGCACACCATTCAACACAATATAATTAAAAAGTTTCTCTTAAAAACGGTTTTGTTTTCAGATGTCTTCATTATGAAAAGGGTAAAAAATCATTGTCTCATCGATATATTTATTTATATGTGTTTAATCCTCCTTCAAAGATACTTTAATCAATCTTGCAAAAAAAATTCAATGTCTATAAAAACAGTGAAAGATTATTATAGTGTTTGTATTCTATTTTTTTTTAATAACTTGAAATAATGAGCAGTAGTACATTTTAATTTAGTTAACAAGGTTTTTGTTACAAATTAAAAATCTAAAAGAACTTACCACCTAGTACTAAACACTGCATGTAAGTTGCACAAATAACCGAGAAGATATAAGCACAGAATAAGTAGATATAAGTTTAGTGCTATTCGCAATGAGACCATTGACAATTCAAGGTATTTGTGGTGAGCTGTGATATTTGCAAACATTTTTCTCTTGTAGTCTAAGTTGCATTTTTGAGCGGTCAAGACTGGACGGCCTACCTGAGATCGGTATTACGCGCAACTCTAGCACTGATTTTGGGCCTCCCTATGACACCGCAATCAGCTTCAATTTTATCAATTTCAATTTTTTTATTGTTTACAGACAATGAATACGCATCACAATCGTCAACTACATCACCTACCCATTCATGCGCACAATACCCTTACATACATACATTTTGCCATTCACACTCCTCTCACACCAGATTGGGTCCGAAGTTTTGATTTTTGTAATCAAGCTATAAGTGAGGCAAATCATCCCAGCGATCCATCATAAACTCGTCAAGAGAGTAAAATGCTTTTGACACCAAAAGGGTTTTCAACTGAGCTTTGAGATTTTTCCGTTTTGTTGTTTGATACCTTCAGGGAGATTATTAATTAATCTGACATCTACTTGGGAAGGCAAATTTCTGAATGCACTTGTTCTGTGCTGTTGGACGCGTTAGTTTTCCCTGCCTCTCGTATCATATTGGTGAATATCCCCACACCGGACCGAAGAGTAACTCGATCCAGAGTATAAGATCACATCGAGAATATAGAGACAGGGCAATGTCAGAAATCCCACCTCTCTGAAGGCATCTCTACACGAATCTCTTCTTTTCAAATTTAGGATCACCCTCACGGCTTTTTTTGAAGCCTGAAGACACGGTCCAGTCTGCACTTTGCACAGCTGCCCCATATACCAGAGTCTTATTCCATATACCAGATGGGGATAAATTAGACCATAATAGGCCATTTTCATAACATTGATGGGACAATGCCTTTCCAAACTGCGAAGGGAAAAGATACCCGGCACAAACACTATCCACATGATCGTCCCAAGTTAGTCCCCGATCCAGGTACATTCCTAGGAATTTTGTTGACTCCATTTTATCAAGCGGAAGATCATCCACAAAAACCGAAATTCTTGTTTCAGAATGTTGCCTCTTCAATGTAAATTTCAGGAAGTTTGATTTTGATTTGTTCATTTGCAGACTGATTTCAGAAAAAATTGAATGCAAGAATTCAGTTCTAAAAATGTGATTGTTTCCAAGTCTTCGATAGTATTGGCTTTGACACAGAGAGTCTCTTTCCATTCTGGATTGATTGGATCAGATCATTTACATAAATCTAAAAGAGAATTGGTCCAAGGATAGATCCCTATGGGACTCCTTGGGTGGTCTTTCTTTTTGAAGACAAGGTGCCCGAGATCTCCACTCACTGGTCACGGTCATTTAGATATGACCTGAGCCATTTTAGTGGTGTACCTCGTACACCATATCTTTCTAACTGGTGTAACAAAGTTTCATAGTGCACACAGTGAAATGCTTTTGAGAGGTCAAGAAATACGCTGAGCACATGTTCGCACCTCTCAAGCCCATCAACAACATGTTCAACGAGATCTGCCACAGCATCTGCTGTACTCAAGTTTTTTTCTGAATCCAAATTGGGTTGAACTGAGAATGTCATATCTTTCTAGAAAACTAATGAATTGACCCAAAAATATTTTTTCAAAGATTTTGGTCAGAACAGGCAGAATTGAAATTGGGAGATGGTTGTTTATTTTCGAAGGATCGTCCTTTTTGAAGATTGGAATGATTTTTGCAATTTTCAATGTTGACGGGGAGATTCCGGTTTGCAATGAGCAGTTGATCAGATTTGTCAGAGGTGTTAGTAAATGCTTATAGCATTGCTTTAACATCCACATTGAGATTCCATTGAAGTCACAGGGATATTTTAATTCAGTCTCTGTATGACACGAGCCACCTCCCCCTCCGTCACAGGGAAGAGAGCCAAGGATGCCAAGGATGGCCGTTAACGCAGGTAGCATTGCGCGCAACTCGTTAACGGCCAAACCCCATACCCAACTGGAGTATCAAATTAAAGGTATTCGTTTCTTAATTACTAATATACCATCAAATTTTAGAAAAGACTGTATATGGGCTCTACTGTCTAAAAAAACCAAAATTCATGGTCATACTGCTATGAATCCAGACGAGGCCGAAGGTCGATCTTCCTAAGGCGACATGCCGAGAACCACAAATGGGACTGTAGCAGAGTGTCTTGGTGAAACCGCAGGCCGAACTTTCCCCGCGAGGCCATAAGCCGAGTTCCACAAAGGGCTAAAGGTATACGCGGAAGACCTCCGAAATGAAATTGTATTAATAACCTACAAGGGAACAAACAACAAACGATCCTCAGGATCCTCTGGGAGACATGCATGCTACCTTTTCAGTTTGCAAAATTAAGTAAAAAAACATATTCAGAAGTCTATAATGAATTCTTAAAATTCATATCTAACTAACTATGTTGTAATTTAAAAAGTCTCTTACATAGAATTCATGTTTTGCGAAAAATCAAGAGGCGTACCTTTTATCCAATTGAGAGGAAATTGTTTCTTTTGTTCATGATGGAAATTGAAAACCTTTTTGAAATATGCGATACACTTTCATTACATGTTTTTATGTTTCAGAATGACAAATAATAATTCAGCTCGTTGTTTATAAAGAACTGTTTAAGTTGTCGTAGAATATTTTTTTAAAGTTGAACTTTGTGGGCCAAGTTCTGGAGCTAGTCAAAGTGTTTTATGAAGTATATATGTGATGAATATTTTAAATTGTAAATTATGTTCAATGTACAAATAGGTCAGCTGATTATAAAAAGAGTAGATACAATGAAAGAGTTGATCAACAATATTAAACGTTAGTGCAGAAAAACAATATGGAACCATTTCGACTTCTAGCAGAAAGTGGGTTATCAAACTGTATATATTTATGTCCTAAATCACATTATACCACTACATAATACAAGTTGAAATGAGGGCTTCATATGTTGATCACGTGTGTCTACCTAAGTTGATCATGAGGAACTACCCAAGTTCATCACGGTGGGCTTCCCAAATTAATTACGGGGGCTACCCGTTATATATTTTAAGTAATATTATACTTAAAATATTGATTCACAAATTATATATTTAATAATTGTAAAAAAGACTGTATAAATGATGTGAAAGTGTATAAATTAGTTTCCTTAATTGAGCATTAAATATTTAAACGGTTGATAGGTTTCTCAACTCATTAAATATTTAAACGGTTGATAGGTTTCTCAACTCATTAAATATTTAAACGGTTGATAGGTTTCTCAACTCATTAAATATTCAAACGGTTGATAGGTTTCTCAACTCATTAAATATTTAAACGGTTGATAGGTTTCTCAACTCATTAAATATTTAAACGGTTGATAGGTTTCTCAACTCATAAACGTATGTAAACTTAATATGTGACTGGTTATTTTTTCTATTTTATTTCTGACAAAGTTATTTTAAAATGAGACTTTACACTTCGCCCAAGGAAGGAAACTAATTTCTTGAGAAATTGCAATGGAACGGCCGTGTTGGCTAAAGTTTTTTAAGTAACAAAGCTATGGTAACAGGCTTAATCTCGCAGTGGAAGCCCTATAGGCTAGATATGATAAATGTTTCAGTACACAGCCTTTGTGAACCACTACTGGGTGAATGATTGCTGTCATAAAACTAGCATTGTATTCCATGAAAATTAAATGAAATAATGTTTAGTATATTGCATAAGACAACTTTACTCATTTGGACGGAAAAAGTTTAAGTTCACATAAAAATAGATTCTATTAGAAATAAATTGGTAACTTTCCAAAAGATATAAAACTACAATGTGTTATAAGATATATTTATCGTATTATCTGCCTGAGATCAGTGGGATAGTACATATATATGAATCAAGCCAACATATGTGTACCAGAATTTAATTAATTGGTAAGTTACACTTCATAATATCATGAAAATCACTTTATATATTCACAATATACACAATACACAATTCTAGTCTCACAACTACAATTCGGCACAAGTTGTTACAATTCTCGGAAGCCGTTACACAAGTTGAACGACCTTCATATACCAAAGGGTCCTACCCTCAACAGTGGATTGCTCCTTCCTCAAAGAGAAGTGCTCCACCCGAAGGCCTCAAACGGATATTGAGCTTATCAAAGTCAGCCCACCATCCCTCTGGCAAACATATGATTTACAAGTTAAATGAAATCAAAAAAAGCAACTGGCACCTCTGGAAGTCTTCAGAAATTTCACGGAGCAAGAGTTATACGAGGGAATATCCGCTATACCAACAGGGAAAGCAGCCGATCTTGACAGAATTTTTCCGAAATTTCTGTTGCACGCTGGTTACAAAGTCAAATAATGATTTCAAACCGTCTATAATAAGATACCTTAAAACATAAGCAAGTAACTGAAATGTTTAGTTACTTACAAAAACGATAAAAAACATTGTAACTTACAGGAATAAATTCTAAGTTACTTAATTAAAACAATAAAATATCAGTCACTTACTGAAAAATAAATTTTGAGTTACTTGGTAAACTCTAGGCCAGCCCGCTGACTTTGGTCGGGAGATTTTTAGAAATTCCCGCCTAAGACCAAAATTGAGTTTCTTGCTATTCAAGCAATTTGTAAAAATCATTTAAGCGATCAAAAGTAGTAGCTGTTCTGAAGCCTGGAAAAGATTTCGATCGAGTGGAAATTTACCGCCCTGTATCTCTTCTTAGTGTTTGTTCTCTTACTACTGGAATATCTCCCGATTCGGTTAAGCAGGCTGGTCGAGGTCGTCGTGACTAGATCCACTGTTGAATCGATTTCGAATTGGAGTGGGCATATTTAATTATATATGTATAATATATAATAATATGTCTAATTATTAATTAGTAATTATATAGTTAAATTATTCAATCTCCATTTAATCTGGTGGAATCTATCCAAACAAGGATCACATGGTTACAGAGTGCCCACTGCAGCCTTTTACGGAGGGAAAATAATGTGAATCAGTGAGGCAGGTCTTAAACGGCTTGATGGATTGAATTTGGGATAGTGACAGGAGATCGCTTTATATTTTTATTATTATAACATGACTTTTGGACCCTTTTACAAATATATATTACAGCTTTTTTAAATTTTTTGTAAAGAATAAATGGTAGTTGACAGCGAACCATACTTAAAGCGCACTCGTATATACAACAGGAATATCTGAAATGAAGTGTATATTATATTATGAAATCAATCTGCACTTAGTAAAATTGTGTGAGTAGGACGTTTGATAAGCCAATAAGAAAGAAGGAGATTACTGTTGAGGAAAGGAGAATGACCCACTGAATCATGGTATTAGAAGGTCGTTTAAGGATTGTAGTTTTCTAGAATCGCATTATACCGAATTTGTGTTTTGTGTACTGTATATGTTTAACTAAATGAACTCTGTACTTTATCTTTTACTAACTGAACTTTATACTGTATGTATTATAAATGTACACTATACTGCATCTGTTACAACTGTACACTATACTGTATCGATTACAACTGCACACTATAATGTATCTGTTAAACTAACTAAATCTTTACTATATGTGTTACAACTATACAATGTACTGTATCTGTTACAACTGTTCACTGTACTGTATCTGTTCAACTAACTAAACTCTTTACTATATATGTTACAACTATACACTGTACTGTATCTGTTACAACTGTTCACTGTACTGTATCTGTTCAACTAACTAAACTCTGTACTATATATGTAACAACTATACACTGTACTGTATCTGTTACAACTGTACACTATACTGTATCTGTTCAACTAACTAAACTCTGTACTATATATGTTACAACTATACACTGTACTGTATCTGTTACAACTGTACACTATACTGTATCTGTTCAACTAACTAAACTCTGTACTATATATGTTACAACTATACACTGTACTGTATCTGTTACAACTGTACACTATACTGTATCTGTTCAACTAACAAAACTCTGTACTATATGTGTTCCAACTATACACTGTACTGTATCTGATACAAATGTTCACTGTACTGTATCTGTTACAACTATACACTGTACTGTATTTGTTTTACTAACTGAATGCTGTACAATATGTGTTACAACTGTTCACTGTACTGTATCTGTTACAACTATACACTGTACTGTATTTGTTTGATTAACTGAACGCTGTACTATATGTGTTACAACTATACACTGTACTAAATCTGTTACATCTATACACTGTACTGTATTTGTTCGACTAACTAAACTCTGTACTAAATGTGTTACAACTGTTCACTGTACTGTATCTAATACAACTATACATTGTACTGTATTTGTTTGACTAAACGAACGCTGTACTATATGTGTTACAACTGTTCACTGTACTGTATCTGTTACAACTATACACTGTACTGTATTTGTTTGACTAACTGAACGCTGTACTATATGTGTTACAACTATACACTGTAATGTATCTGTTACAACTATACACTATACTGTATTTGTTTGACTAACTGAACTCTGTACTATATGTGTTACAACTGTACACTGTACTGTATCTGTTACAACTGTGCACTGTACTGTATCTGTTGCAACTGTACAGTGTACTGTATCTGTTTAACAATACTCCGTTTTAAACAGCTTCCGTATTGGGAGCGAGCGGCCGTCGCTGGCCACCGTGCACCAAAACAGGTTCGGTGGTTTTGCACAGCGTTGCCGCTTAGTGTTGATAAACAAGGGATGGCTCAGTGTCTCTTGGTTCGCCACGCAGTCATCTTCCTACCTCGCTGTTTATACTTGAGTCAGTTTACTACTCGTGTGTGAATCTTTTATTTATCGAACAGTCTTTTTCAAGACTATCAAACAGTCTTTTTCAGGACTAAATCTAGTGTTTAATCACTAATTGAGGTACGTTGTGGGGTACTACTGTAACGCCAAAGTTTTCAGTTGTTTGATTTTGTCACTGTATATTTTGTGATGGCTGAGCCTACTGAACCCAGGAAGAAGAGAGGAAGATCTTGAATACACGAGAAATGGAGTTCTCCCTACAAGAAAATAGGACAAGGAGCGCCTTTAAGAAGCCAAGCTCGTGAGTTAGTGTTCAATGTAAGACAGTATTTTATAGAAGAAAAAGGAAATAGGGTCCATTACTGCCAGTGGATAAGGCTGTGGATAGAGCAGCAGCCGCACTCCGCATTAACAAAAGTACAGTTGTGAGTACTGTATTTGCAAAGAAAAGGTTGAAAAAATCAATCAAGGTGAACCTTCAACATTAAATACCCCAAATAAAAAAAGAAACCTCAATAGAAGAGTATCAAGACTTGATGCTTTCGAACAAGATGCAATTCGACGTCATATTTATGGATACTATTGCAGAAAAGAACACCCTACTTTAAAGAAGCTGGAAGTCTCCCTGAGGGAAGCTGATTTATTTCGAGGATCCAGATCTTCACTGCACGCCCTTCTTCAACACATTGGTTTCAAATATGAAAAAAATTAACAAAAGAAGGATTCTTTTGGAGAGGAACGACATTGTTGCTAAGCGTTGTAAGTTTTTAAGAGAAATCAGGAAAGAATGTTTTGAAAATATTGTTTGGTTGGACGAAACTTGGGTGAATACGGGCCATTGTCCAGCAAAAGGATGGTCGGATGGCTCTATAATGGGCACAATGGCTGCACCTTTAGGTAAAGGTGAACGATTAATTCTTCTGCATGCCGGGAGCTCCAATGGTTTTGTTCCGGAGTGCTGTTTGTTATTCAAGTCCAAAGGTACAGGAGATTACCACGAAGAAATGAACAGTGACACATTTCTGTCATGGTTTAAGGACACTCTGCTTCCACGGCTCAGGAACCCCACAACAATTGTAATGGACAATGCGTCTTACCATTCAAAACTGTTGGACAAAGTTCCCACAATATCAGCCCACAATATCACCGGACTACAAGGACACGGTGTACTGTTTGAAGAGGAATTAACAAAAGCGGAGCTTTTGGAAATTATAACTCAAAACAAACCGCCAAATCCAACTTACATCATTGATGATTTGGCTTAGAAAAGCGGACACAAAGTTATCAGACTGCTACCTTACCACTGTCATTTCAACAGTATTGAGTTGATCTGGGCTCAAGTTAAGGGATATGTAGCAAGGAACAATAAGCTGTTTAATCTTACAGTAACAAAAAAAAAACTAACAATGGAGGCAATAGAAAACGTTTCCTCTTCTGTATGGAAAAATGTTGTAGAGCATACAAAGAAAATCATAGACGAAGCGTGGCTTAAGGAAGGCATCATGGAGCAGGACGTTGAACAGATGATTATCAATGTCAATGGTGGAGATGAAGACGAAAGCGACAGCGATGAAGAATCAGAAAACGGAGAGCAGTGTTATTTGAATGACATTAACCAAGACATTGACGTATACGAAGAAGAAGACGTGGACACATCTTTAAGCGGAGTTTTCCCACATTCCCCTATTCAAGAAAATGTGCTAAAGTTTTCAGAATTTTAGACAGGTACTATTTTTGAACTTTTTTACACAATCAAAATGTTTAATATTAATACTGTATTGTTAGTGTGATAATTGTTAATTAAAACCTTATTAACATTTTAGACGTTATTAATTTATTACACCTAATATATTATGTTAAATATTAAAAAGTACTATTTTTGTTATAATGAAAATTTAAAAACACTAAAACGTCCTTTAGATCAACAACTATTTTTATAATAATATAAATGAAACATTTACCAATGTTTATGTAAATAAACGTACATAATATAGGGCCTAACTGTAATAAAGTTCCATCATTATAAAATTTTTTTTACATAAGTTTCCTGAAATATTTAATGATTAGTTGTTTAACATGTTTCAGACTTATATAGTCCATTTTCAAAAATATTATAAATCTCTTAAACAAAAAACAAAGGAATTTTGAATAAAAATAAAATATATAATGAAAGAAGTATTTGTGTGTGTAAATTAATATTTTTAATCGTATGTTTTATTTTTATTCCAAATAACTTTGTTTTTGTTTGGTTGTTAGTTTGAGAGATTTGTAATGTTTTTGAAAATGAACTAAGTCTGAAACATGTTAATCAACTAATTATTAAATATTTTAGAGAACTCATGTTTTCATTTAAATTTTCTTTTAATAATATATACAGTTATCCATAAAAATGAATCTTGTAATGCAATAAAGTTACAATATTGGAATATTAGAACATCACACTAAACAGTTACACAGAGAAGGGAATATTCCTTTCTCTGCCAGTAAGCTGATAGACGTCTTGAGTGGTGAGCGACGAGTCAGCTGATCGCTGGTAGCTTTCTCTAACGACGAAGTGGCAACACTGTCCGATCCACCCCCTGACGGCCGCTCGCTCCCAATACGGAAGCTGTTTTAAACGGAGTATAACTGAACTCTGTATTATATGTATTACAATTGTACACTAGTACACTGTACTGTATCTGTTACAACTGTGCACTGTACTGTATATGTTACAACTGTACACGGTACTGTATCTGTTTAACAAAATGAACTCTGTATTTTATCTCTTACTAACTGTACTTTATACTGTAAGAGTTACAACTGTACACTATATTGTATTAGTTACAACTGACAGTGTATTGTATATGTTACAACCGTACACTGTACTGTATCTGTTACAACTGTACACTATACTGTATTAGTTACAACTGTACACTATACTGTATCTGTTACAACCGTACACTGTACTGTATCTGTTTAACTAAATGAACTCTGTACTTTATCTCTTACTAACTGTACAGTGTACTGTATATGTTACAACTGTACATTGTACTGTATTAGTTACAACTGTACACTGTACTGTATCTGTTTAACTAAATTAACTCTGTACTTTATCTCTTAGTAACCGTACATTGTACTGTATGTGTGACAAGTGTACATTGTACTGTATTAGTTACAACCGTACACTGTACTGTATCTGTTACAACTGTACACTATACTGTATTAGTTACAACTGTACACTTTACTGTATCTGTTACAACCGTACACTGTCCTGTACCTGTTTAACTAAATGAACTCTGTACTTTATCTTTTACTAACTGTACTCTGTACTGTATGTGTTACATCTGTACACTGCACTGTATCTGTTTAACTAAATGATCTCTGTACTTTATTTGTTACTAACTGTACTCTGTACTGTATGTGTTACATCTGTACACTTTACTGTATATGTTTAAATAAATGAACTCTGTACTTTATTTGTTACTAATTGTACTCTGTACTGTACGTGTTATATCTGTACACTATACTGTATTTCTTACAACCATACACTGTACTGTATCTATTACAACCAGTACACTGTTCTGTATCAGTTACAACTCTACACTGTACAGTATATCTTACAACTGTACAATGTACTGTATTAACTACAACCGTACTCTTTATTAAAACTATAACAACCGTATATTGTACTGTATCTGCCATAACTATATACTGTACAGTATCTCTATGATGTGAAGAGGTTAACAACAGCTTCTAACAGTGAAGAGGTTAAAGGTTTCTTTAGTTTAAGTTGGCTGGCATAAATTGCCTCAGAACTGACAAAATCCACTTAACACAAACTTCCAAGTGAAATCCCTTAACTGCAGTACTTTAGGTTCTTTCTCAAACTTCATTAACTAGGATATAATATATAGTGCTTGAAAACTTGTTTGAGTACGTTTTACGTTTAAAGTTCAGATTTAATTAACACATTCTTTTTGTTACTACAAATAAATTGCTTTTACTGTTTTTGTTTTAGTTTTTATTTGGGTCAACGTTTTGAAGCTATATAAATAAAAGTAATGTAAATTGTGTAATTAAAATGCTTATAAACAGTAATAACTTCTTGTGTTATATTATTAACGATATATTAGCCATTGTGTTAAATGAACTATCGCTTTAAATTCTGATTTTTATTTTTAATTTGTAAACTTTCTTAACATAGATAACTTTTACTTTTGATATTAAGTAATGATTGAGTATTTGATAGCGTAAACAATGATTGTTGGACTTTTTCCATAATTTCGTAAAGAAACCCTACACGACGTTTCGACTTCGTACAACCCACGTTAAGCATTCAATATAAATTACATCTAATTAAACTATGTTTGACATATAAAGATAAAAAAATTATAAACGCTTTAATACTTGAAAAAGACATGGTTCTGCCAAGTCGAAATGTCGTGTAAGGATTCTTCACGATATTATGGGGAAAGTCCAACAATCCTTGTCTGGGTTTGAAATGTCATGTAAGGATTCTTCACGAAATTATGGGGAAAGTCCAACAATCCTTGTCTGGGTTTGAAATGTCATGTAAGGATTCTTCACGAAATAATGGGGAAAGTCCAACAATCCTTGTCTGGGTTTGAAATGTCATGTAAGGATTCTTCTCGAAATTATGGGGAAAGTCCAACAATCCTTGTCTGGGTAGTAAAATGCCACAAGCACTAAATAAATTAGTAAGCATACTATTATGTGTCACAACTGCTCCTAGTTAACTCAGATCAAAACAGTTGCTGCAGAATAAGTTACACTATTATTTTTTTATTGTTAATTTATTATTTACAACCGTTCGGAATTGTACATTGCTTCACTATGTAAATATACACTGCTATTTACATTAAAAATATATATTCTCACAGTATTTTTACAAGTGGGTAAAAATAAACAATATTTTTATTTTTTTATTATTGACACAACTGTCAACATGAACAGTCTAGCGAAACATGTATAGTATTTCTCTCTTTTAGATATTTGCAATGGTTTCTTACTTTCCCTCATATAGGATATATGATTCATTATGTGGTAAAAATATTTCGCCCATACTTGAAGGTGTAGCCTTTATTGTCTTCCGTAATTACTGACGGTGCGGACATATGCAACCCCCTACCAGTACATTGACCCACATTGTACCGGCGCGTTGCACCAAACTATCTAAGGAGTCGGGCTGAGGGTGGTCAGTTCGAAACCAGCTCAGGCTGGTACTTTTTCCATACAACCATGTAGAGGCATTGGTCTGTGGCATAACGGTGTAGAGCCAATTAGCCAGGGGGAGGGTCTAGGGGGTCCGGACCCCCCCTTCAGGTGCCAAGCTTAAAATGGTTACGAGGCCTAGTAGGCCTACTCATTACTTCTTTGGAAAGTATACATTTTGCTGATTGTGTCGTAGTCAGATTGATGTATGGAGGTACAGGTAACCCACCCGCCCGCCCATAACCGTACAGTGGCATTGACCCATCCGCCCACCCATACACGTACAGTGGCATTGACCCACCTGCCCACCCATACACGTACAGTGGTATTAACCCACCTGCCCGCCCATACAGGTACAGTGGCATTGACCTAACCACCCGTCCATACACGTACAGTGGCATTGACCCACCCGCCCGCCCATACACGTACTGTGGCATTGACCCACCCGGGCGGGCGCCCATACACGTACAGTGGCATTGATCCACTCACCCGCCCATACACGTACAGTGGTATTGACCCACTCGCCCACCCATACACGTACAGTGGTATTGATCCATTCGCCCACCCATACACGTACTGTGGTATTGACCCACTCACTCACCCATACACGCACAGTGATATTGATCCATCCGCCCACCCATACACGTACTGTGGTATTGACTCACCCGCCCGCCCATACACGTACAGTGATATTGAAGTTACTGTTAAAGTTTAGATAAAAAAAACGTACGTCGGAAATTATGTGAGTGATTTATGGTAGGGAGGGGGCGAGGTTGTTTGCCGTACATTGGCATTGACCCACCCACCCACTCATACACGTACATTGGCGTTGACCCATCCGCCCACCCATACACGTACACTGGCATTGACCCACCCGCCCCCATTCACGTACATTGGCGTTGAGTCAGTAACACTGTACGTGTGTTTCAATAACACTCTACGTGTATGGGTGGGTGGGTGAGTCAAGACCACTGTATGTATAAGGGTGGGTAGGTGGGTCAATACCACTGTATGTGTATGTATGGATCGGTGCAAATGTACGGGTATAGGCCAAAGCTCGTAAAAATAAAGTTAAATCACTGTACTGTACGTGTATGAGTGGGTTAACGTTACAGTGTATTAGATTTGATCATTATCTGTAATGTGGCCGTTTCCCAAACCGTCAAGTCACCGCTGGAAAGTCAATGACACATTTAGTAGGGATACCTTCTTACCGACGCAGGCCGGAGGTCTATTTGCGGTGCATGAGGAGAGACCATCGATGTATACTACTATAACTGGATCGCGCACTACGTTCTTTGAATGCGAGACGGCTCACCGCTCTACCCCCACCACAGTAATGGTGCCCTGCGCTGCCCTACTGACTTGTCTTTAATGTAACGCTGGAAATATTTTGACATTACAGTTTAAATATTTTGCTAATTGCCAATTAGCACTAGCCACTACTGTAAGTCAGTTTTAAGTGTATACTTAAGAAACATCTCAGGAATATGTTATGATCCATAAACAACTAATCATAGAGGTACAAAGAAGGAATTGTATAACAAAACCTGCAGTATATATGTTACTGACTGTCACAACATGAGTTTAAATGAGTTTAAGTGTAGTCATTGTTACTATCTAAGTTCGACTTAGCTCAGAAAGTACTATTTATTAATAGCCCAATAGCCAGGGTAACTATGGAACCTACAGCTTTACATGGAATCCGAACCACGTAGTTCAGCTAACTGACACTCAGTTCTCCTCCCTACAAAACATCTAAACCTTGACTACCATCCAACATGGACACCCCAGACTTCTCTAGAAGTGCCCACTTCGATGACAACCATTGAGCGGACGCTGTATCGGTATTAATAGGACAGAGGATGGAACCTATCGCCTACAATCTTACAAACACTTTGTCCCCAAGTAGCTGGGTTACTGCACTGAGCCACCAGTGCCGACTAAATTTATAACTATAAACAGTAATACACAAATTTCGTTAAAATAATTTTTAAATCTGGAGACCCCCTGAACCAATTGCGTTCAAACCCTCATCAATGAGACATTTTTACACAACGCTATAAAGAAGCAATGTTTATTTCATGTCATCTACATTGCTCAATAACTCGAAGCTTCGTATAATTTTGCCTTTACAGTGTTGTTACAATATCTTTCCCAGACTATTTTTGATATATTTCGAGTCAATAAATTAAAATGCCTAAATAAATTAATGTGCAATGTAAACCACCCATACACGTACTGTGGTAATGACAAACCAGCCCACCCATACACGCACTGTGGTATTGACCCACCCATCCACCTATACAAGTACAGTGGTAATGACCCACCTGCCCACCCATAAACGCACTGTGGTATTGACCGACCCGCCCACCAATACACGCACTGTGGTATTGACCCACCTGCCCACCCATAAACGCACTGTGGTATTGACCGACCCGCCCACTAATACACACACTGTGGTATTGACCAACCCGCCCACCCATACACGCACTGTGGTATTGACCCACCCATCCACCTATACAAGTAAAGTGGTATTGACCCACCTGCCTACCCATAAACGCACTGTGGTATTGACCGACCCGCCCACCAATACACGCACTGTGGTATTGACCCACCCGCCCACCCATAAACGCACTGTGGTATGGACCCACCCATCCACCTATACAAGTAGACTGGTATTGACCCACCTGCCCACCCATAAACGCACTGTGGTATTGACCGTCCCGCCCACCAATACACACACTGTGGTATTGACCAACCCGCCCACCCATACACGCACTGTGGTATTGACCCACCCATCAACCTATACAAGTACAGTGGTATTGACCCACCAGCCAACCCATAAACGCACTGTGGTATTGACCGACCCGCCCACCAATACACGCACTGTGGTATTGACCCACCCATCCACCTATACAAGTACAGTGGTATTGACCCACCTGCCCACCCATAAACGCACTGTGGTACTGACCGACCCGCCCACCAATACACGCACTGTGGTATTGACCCACCTGCCCACCCATAAACGCACTGTGGTATTGACCGACCCGCCCACCAATACACACACTGTGGTATTGACCAACCCGCCCACCCATACACGCACTGTGGTATTGACCCACCCATCCACCTATACAAGTACAGTGGTAATGACCCACCTGCCTACCCATAAACGCACTGTGGTATTGACCGACCCGCCCACCAATACACGCACTGTGGTATTGACCCACCCGCCCACCCATAAACGCACTGTGGTATGGACCCACCCATCCACCTATACAAGTAGACTGGTATTGACCCACCTGCCCACCCATAAACGCACTGTGGTATTGACCGTCCCGCCCACCAATACACACACTGTGGTATTGACCAAACCGCCCACCCATACACGCACTGTGGTATTGACCCACCCATCCACCTATACAAGTACAGTGGTATTGACCCACCTGCCAACCCATAAACGCACTGTGGTATTGACCGACCCGCCCACCAATACACGCACTGTGGTATTGACCCACCCGCTCACCCATACACGCACTGTGGTATTGACCCACCTGCCCACCCATAAATGCACTGTGGTATTGACCGACCCGCACACCAATACAAGCACTGTGGTATTGACCCACCTGCCCACCAATACATGCACTGTGGTATTGACCCACCTGCCCACCCATAAACGCACTGTGGTATTGACCGAGCCGCCCACCCATACAAGCACTGTGGTGTTGACCCACCCATCCACCTATACAAGTACAGTGGTATTGACCCACCTGCACACCCATAAACGCACTGTGGTATTGACCCACCCATCCACCTATACAAGTACAGTGGTATTGACCAACCCGCTCACCCATACACGCACTGTGGTATTGACCCTACCATCCACCTATACAAGTACAGTGGTATTGACCCACCGGCCCACCCATAAACGCACTGTGGTATTGACTGACCCGCCCACCAATACACGCACTGTGGTATTGACCAACCCGCTCACCCATACACGCACTGTGGTATTGACCCACCTGCCCACCCATAAACGCACTGTGGTATTGACCGACCCGCCCACCAATACACGCACTGTGGTATTGACCAACCCGCTCACCCATACACGGACTGTGGTATAGACCCACCCGCTCACCCATAAACGCACTGTGGTATTGACCGACCCGCCCACCAATACACGCACTGTGGTATTGACCAACCCGCTCACCCATACACGCACTGTGGTATTGACCCACCTGCCCACCCATAAACGCACTGTGGTATTGACCGACCCGCCCACCAATACACGCACTGTGGTATTGACCAACCCGCTCACCCATACACGCACTGTGGTATTGACCCACCCGCTCACCCATAAACGCACTGTGGTATTGACCGACCCGCCCACCAATACACGCACTGTGGTATTGACCAACCCGCTCATCCATACACGCACTGTGGTATTGACCCACCTGCCCAACCATAAACGCACTGTTGTATTGACTGACCCGCCCACCAATACACGCACTGTGGTATTGACCAACCCGCTCACCCATACACGCACTGTGGTATTGACCCACCTGCCCACCCATAAACGCACTGTGGTATTGACCGACCTGCTCACCAATACACGCACTGTGGTATTGACCGACCCGCCCACCAATACACGCACTGTGGTATTGACCGACCCGCCCACCCATAAACGCACTGTGGTATTGACCGACCCGCCCACCAATACACGCACTGTGGTATTGACCAACCCGCTCACCCATAAACGCACTGTGGTATTGACCCACCTGCCCACCCATAAACGCACTGTGGTATTGACCGACCCGCCCACCAATACACGCACTGTGGTATTGACCGACCCGCCCACCAATACACGCACTGTGGTATTGACCCACCTGCCCACCCATAAACGCACTGTGGTATTGACCGACCCGCCCACCAATACACGCACTGTGGTATTGACCAACCCGCTCACCCATACACGCACTGTGGTATTGACCCACCTCCCACCCATAAACGCACTATGGTATTGACCGACCCGCCCACCAATACACGCACTGTGGTATTGACCCACCCGCCCACCAATACACGCACTGTGGTATTGACCAACCCGCTCACCAATACACGCACTATGGTATTGACCCACCTGTCTATTTTTTTACACCACCATAACATTATAAAACTAAACAGCTGTTATACGTGTCATTAAGTACTATGTAGTGTTGGTGGTAGGTGAATCGTAATTAATATCATAAAACAACAATATGTGATAGGTATAAGTTATTTATTTAGATCATGATCGTTTAACTAATTTATTTATTAATTAAAATTTGATTACATAGCCTAGTTATTTTGTATGTAGAAGAATTATAGTACTAACACATTCGGTTTTCGCTTGTTGAATTATTACTTAAATAATTTATCATTTGAATCTGCAGGCTAAAGTCTAAGTACACTAATGAAAATGGGTTGGTAATTAAATAACTGAATGATGAAATTGTTATGTGAAAGTTCATGTGAAGTTGCCCAGATATAAAAAAACGTTAGTTTAAATTTCAGATGGTTTTTTCATATGAGATTGTTTATTTTTTTATATATCAACTTTTTAAATAGACCTAAGACTTAGGCCTACTAATTAAAACGTTAAAAACAAATTAACATTTTATTACAATTGTGTTAGCAAAAATAAACCCGGAAGACTGCTTAATAGTTCTGTTGGTTCTATTTTTAAATCATTAATAATTAACAATGCTCTCAATAAAATCGACTGAGGTGTTTTGTAAATGGTTTTAAGAACGCTTTCATTTAACTCCGCATATATCAAATTGGTTCCTTATCCCACCATAACCATATAATACGAAGGCATATTCGTTAACTATTTCGCGGACTCATAAGTTATCAATTAATTTACTGTATTCATAAAACTATGACAAAAAGGAAGGGATTATGTCAGGAATGTCATGCAAAACAGTGCCGCGCGGTGTCGTGTCCACAGGACTGCGGTGGTGGATCCTCTCTTTACCCCTTTACGTTCTACGCTACGTTTCGCCCGCTTCGAAAGCGATCCAGTTCGTACATCGATGGGAGAGACGAGTAGGCCCAGGCGCATTGAAAAGTCGTCCGCTTGGGGCTGATCGTGGTCAATGCTAGTTTTACCCATGAATACAGATATATAAGAGGCGAAAAGAGACAGGGAAATAGTCATACTTCCTGTAGCATACGAAAAGAGTTAAACGCGGCTACCAATACTCAGCGCTGGTTTGCTTCCTCTCTCATTCTTATATGAAGTTACAAACTTCTCTCTCGCTCTAGGCAGCCGCGCAAAAATAGCAAAATTAGATAAAAGTGGTTTGTCTTTTTAAATTTATCGCTTCTTGTAGATGTGTATTCATTGGTTTTACTGAGATAGGAATCGTTCTTACCTCTTTACTTACGCAGGCCTAAAGCAATTTATAAAAAAGATAGTTAATACGAGCCTTTTAGTTGCAACAAAACCATTACAGCAGTAATAAAAAAGAACTTATTTTGACCCACTCCTGGATAACTTATTTTGTACTAATTATACATAATCCAAATTACGGAGGTCACTTTTAAAATGTTAAAGACTAATCTATGCTAAATCGTATAAGAAAACAAATATATTTAAATTTAATGAAACCGTTAGTTATTATTTAACAACAATGTAGGGGAGAGCGGGGTCAATTGTAACAGTTTTCATTTAGTAAATTTTATAGGCGCTATTTTTAGGTGGAAATTATTGAAATGTTGTGTGCCTGAACATTACATATCTATTAACGCTATACATTTTTTTAAGTAGCAAAATTGTAGCTCTAAACCTGATTTATATAGTTTATCAAAATATATGTACATTGTTACAATTGACCCCAAGTGTGGGGCAAATGTAACAACTCTTTTAATATGAAGGCTAACTATGTACATGTGGCAGGAGAAGTTAAAAAAGCAGTTTGGAGTGAAAATACGTTTATTTTAGCAATATATTTACAAATATGTGTAATTTATATATATTTTTTTTAAATAAGAACAAAATGAAAAATTAAACACTACTCAGATTCAAAATTGTGGCATATATAAAACAAATCTCCTTTGGTGCAACTCTAATGTGTTCACTTCTTACAACTCGTACACTGTATCCACTTTTCATTTGGTTTGCTTTTTGAATAAAGTTCAAGGCAAATAAGACAAAAACAGTCGTCGTCGTCGTCCCTACTAGATCCTGAAGCTGTTTTCTTGTTGATTTTTTTATTTTCTTTTTGTCGTGTTCTTTTTCGTAAAAAAGCTCTTTAGAAAGTTTTTCTTTTTTTGTACCTTTAATTTTTTTCTTCGTTCTATTTTCATGTTCCAACTGCTGTTTAACAGGGGTGCTGGTCCATATAGAGCTCTTTTTTGTTCTCCTGTTTGCTTTTGTCATCTTAGGCTTGGCATGTGGATGTGGTCGGATGTTATCAGGAGAAACTACAGAAGCAGAAGATGTTGAAGGTTGTGGCGACCTAGGATTAATAGTTTTTGCACCATTAAAAATTTGGCGTATTTCGTTAATTGGCATTTCGATGTCTTCATTGGGTTGTGCTAGACATTCTGTAGCGTTGGTAGAAGTTGCAGGCTGCATGATATCTTCATTGGGTTGTGCTAGACCTTCTCCAGCCCCTTCTCCAACTGCAGGCTGAGGCTGATGCTGGTTAGTGACGCTTGCCGGGAGATAGTCTTCATCTGAGAACACTAGTCTGTCAAAAGGGTAAATTCGGGTGCATTTGAACCCACTTTTCACATTGTTTGGGGTAACTGCAAATGGCAAGGCTTTAGCTACTAACCCTGGTAGATTATAGATGTTCTCCAGGATTATTTTTCCTCCAATCGTCCGCTGCGTCATTGAAATTTTTTTTAAATGGGCCGAACACAGTCCTGTCCAATGGCTGGAGCTTGTGTGAGGTATGTGGAGGAAAAGAGAGAAGAACAATGCCATTGTTTCTACAAAAATCTATGACAGGCATTTGAATGTGAGAATCGTGGTCAGCTATTAACAAAACCTTCCTCTCCAGTGTTGGTTTAGCAAACTTAATAAAGTGTTCAAGAAATTGTATGAATTCTTCTGCTTGCATACATTCAGAGCCATTTGCTGCTCCAATGCAGCCAGCTGGACCATTATTTATGAAATAGGAGTGATAATTCTTCCTAGGAAAAATAAACATAGGAGGAATACTATTGCCTATGGCGTTTACAGCTAGGCACATAGTGATTAGCGTTCCCCTTTCATGAGAGTTTATTCCGCCAACCTGTTTGCTTCCCCTTTTAGCCACTATCTTGCCAGGGCTAGGAGCAGTATTAATACCAGTTTCGTCTAGATTATATATATCTTGAGGCTCGAACTTGTAATCTACCATTACTTTGGACAGATTGTCAAAAAACATATTTTCATTTTCCCGATTAAAATTCATAGCTCGTGACAAAGATGTTGATTCAGGAGACCTTATCGCCAAAGTCGGATTTCTTTTAAGGAAAGATGTGAACCAGTCACGCTCTGCCATTTGTGTGTCCACCCATTTTCTGGCATTTTGCAACTGTTCCTTTGAGCGTACTGAAATGCTAGTTGCTTCACTTCTTTTGGGGTTAGGCCATAAAAGATGCCAGCACAAGATTTTATATAGGAGGCCAATTCTGCCTCTATTTCTTCATTAAACACTTTGTTATGAGGCTTGTACCCCATAACAGCATTGACATTGTTCTTTTTTTTTTTTTTTTTTGTCCAAGAATCTCTTTAGAGTTACATGGCAAATATTGCGAGCCTTTGCTGCAGCCCTAACAGAAAAATTCTGCTCCATAACTAACTTAGCAGAGGCTTCAATAGTATCTTGCGATGGGCCCCGATCTGTCCGTCTGATACGATTTCGTACCATTCTGGAACCAAAAGAACAAAAGTTCTTAGTGTTTCAGCTTTAAAATTTAGAAAATAAAAGTATTGAATAATTGAAAAGAGCAACAAGAATTTAAAACAAAGTGCGGGTCAATTGTAACAGTGTTACAATTGACCCGCAACAAGCTGTTACATTTGTCCCACAGATGCACGTTTCGCTTTGACCGAGCTCTGAACCTAACCTATTTGACTAATCGTTCTCCTAGTCCTAAATACAGTAAAATATAGCGGAAGAAACGTAGAGAGCAGTAAACTTATTGTGGTTATCATATACTACATACTAATTGTGCTGGAAAACAAAAAACAAGAATAAAATTATTTTACTTACCTGGTATTTTTCACAAAACTTCAAAATAATCCGGTAAACAGAAACCACTCACAACCATAACACGTGGGGCGATACTAGAGCTACGGGTGGACATTTAGGCGTGACTTGTAAATATATTTGCAGCCAGATAGCAGCACAGTACAGACTGTTACATTTGCCCCGTGTTACAATTGACCCCGCGCTCCCCTAAATAACAATAGTTTTGTGTTCAAACACCTTTTATACAAATATTGTTCTGATTACAATTTATGAAACCTCAAGAGCAGGTAACATTGACTGCGAAGAATGAATGCACATTAAATGTTGCTATCTATAATACATGTAATATAATTAGGAGCCTTGTTGATATATATATAAAATTGGAGATGCATAACTAAGGAACATGAATATGATGGGGGGGGGGGTTACCAGCGTAAAAGCCAGACAAATTACGAAAATGAGGAAAACGGAAAAACTTTTTTCGTAACTTTGGGCACTCAAATTGTGCCCTGATTACTACTAATATGGCAATCGAACCATTATTAAGTACGTTAGCGCCGGAAATGTGCCGATTTCAGTGGGTTTCGTTCTGTTAGGATAGGGCTAGGTTTGATATTGATAGGTTAGGCTAGTTTAGGTTATGTTGGGTTTAGGTATGGACTAAAGTGTGTAATTTATAGTCAGTGTTGATCAACATGGCGGCTGCATCACATCTAGCAGCATATGTAGATCTGAGGACAAAATTTACTCGCTTACCTCCCACAAATGTAGCTACTATTGAGTTGTAAGCCTTACATAGATTGTTTGAGTTGCACGGACGTTCTATTCCAACAAGTCCATCGTCATCATTAAGATCATTGGGAGTTGCTGCTAACCAATGATCTTGCTCGTCACTTATATTTCTTATTTTGCCTGCTGAGTTTTATTTTCCAACCAACTGTTCTTCGAGGTCTCTACGTGCCTACAAAGTTATGAACGATATTGTAGGCTAGTCTGCGAATGATTTACAATATAAAAATATGCTATTTTAACAATACGAGTCTTTTTTTCTTTTTTTTATTACAATTTTCACCGCGAGGGTAGTTTCTAATGTTTAAAACTAAATACTGTACACTTGTAATATATTAAAACCCGGACATTACATTACAATTAAACATTAATTCAACTTGTTAAAAATTAAAGATTAGTGATATCACTCTTATATTTTAGAATAGATTTCAATGTAAAGCGTATTTTTTAACAAAACTAAAAATCGTGTTATGTGAAAGAAGCCTTCCTATGAGCTATTTTATAGCCCTATTAAATCGTAACAAAGATACATGGGAAATTGGCATGTCCTAAAAATAACTGTGTCTGTATTATTAGAAATGAACTATACCACTCACTCATGCACGCGCATGGCCACCATTGCATGGACAGACAGACATTGTTACATTTATTTACAAGTTTTATTTATATTTTGTTCTTAATAAATATTATTTTCCCCTGCAATTACGTTCAATTCTTTAGTATATTATAGAAGTGTAGCTCTATATATGAAATTATTCGCATATAGACTATTATTTTCTCACAATGATTCAGCTCATTTTTTAACAGTGGTCTTCAGAGTAGATTTTAATTATTATGTAATTTCCTTTCTACAAAAACTACAAAAGGAAATCTATACCTATAAAAGGTAAATACCACTGACTCATTCATTCATCGCTGTAACTAAAAAAGTAATAAGCCTACGAGGCTGAAATTTTGTTGAGTCAAAGGTCTTATGTTGTAGAGTCAAAGGTCTTATGTTGTAGAGTCAAAGGTCTTATGTTCTAGAGTCAAAGGTCTTATGTTGTAGATGTGCAATTAGAAGGGATTTTACAAATTCTTAGCAAATTGAAGATGGCAGCCTTTTTAGTGCAAAAATTTTAAATGCCAAAAACAGTGTTTCTCTAATTAAACTGTAGCTGCTAAATGAACGGTTCTACAGAAAAACTAACACCATCTTCTGCCTGATTTGAGACGACCTACAACTTTGGCCCTATGACTTTTTGCTCTATCTCACCTCCTTCATCCTTAGGTAGAGCTAGAATTTAAATTTGTGAGTGTAAATCAAATTGGTTAATTTACGGCCTCCAAGAGTAGACTTACAGATTTTTTTAGACTGTAAAACTTTGTTATCTAAAAAAACATACTGAATTAAATAGGAAAATATACAATTTAACCTGAACACATGTAGGTGTTCATGTTTTCATGTGAAGCCTGGTCATAGGACATGGCTAAACATGACTAGAAACACAATATTTCACTGATTCAGAGTCAATTACCGTACTTTACGCCCTCTAAAAGTAGACTTACAGATTTTTCTAGACTATGAAAATTTGTTATCTTGGAGAACAAACTGTTTTCAATCGGAAAATTAATAATTTAGTTTTAAAGCATGCATATCCATATCATAGGACATGGCTAAACATGGTGAGAAACACAATATTTTATTGATTCAGAGTCAAATGTAGTACTTTGTTCCCTCTAAAAGTAGACTTACAGATTTCTCTAGACTTTGAAACTTATTTATCTAAGAGAACAAACTGATTTTAATCGGAAAATTTACAATGTAATTTGACCAATATATAGGAATGAAATGAAACAAACGAGAAATTATTTTATGTTGATTTAAACTGAATAATAAGTATTTTATTTTATTATGATTTTTTTCAAACTTCATGTTTCCATTCCTGCAATGCTGAATTGATATAAGTAAGGAAATTAACTATTAGGATGGGTATTTATGGATTTAAAAAAATATATGTTTGTACGTTTTGATATTACCTTTTTCATACTCTAAACCTTAGGTGTTCCAGTTAAATTTTTCATGTCCCCCCTTTATTCAATTTCTGGCTACGTCTCTGATGACAATCATACATTAAATAAAATAAAACCATATAAAGTGTCAAGCCATCAGTTTGCGTGTAAAATACCGCAAGAAGTCATCTGGGATGTACGCCCTCCACACACCAGAGAGACGGATTTTAAACTATATTACTTTCAGATTTATTAAAGTATTACAAAACACTGCCGGGATAAAAAAGCTAATATTACTTACGAAAATCTAAAATTCACTAAACAATCAGTATTTTAGCTATTTTTATTTACATTTCACTCTTAAATTGGTAAAAAATAATATCTCAGAAGTTGGCCATCCTAGCTCTCTCATTAAAAGTTGGCCCATTATAGCTCTCTCATTAGAAGTTGACCCATTCTAGCTCTTTCATTAGAAGTTGGCCAATTCTATATCTCTAATTAGAAGTTGGCTCATCCTAGCTCTCTCATTACAAGTTGGCTCATCCTAGCTATCTCATTAGAAGTTGGCTCATTCTAGCTATCTCATTACAAGTTGGCTCATCCTAGCTCTCTCATTAGAGGTTGGCCAATCCTATCTCTCTCATTAGAAGTTGGCCAATCCTAGCTCTCTCATTAGAAGTTGGCCCATCCTAGCTCTCTCATTAGAAGTTGGCCCATCCTAGCTCTCTCATTAGAAGTTGGCCAATTCCATCTCTCTCATTAGAAGTTGGCCCATCCTAGCTCTCTCATTACAAGTTGGGTCATCCTAGCTATCTCATTAGAAGTTGGCTCATCCTAGCTATCTCATTAAAAGTGTGCTCATTCTAGCTCTCTCATTAGAGGTTGGCCAATCCTATCTCTCTCATTAGAAGTTGGACAATCCTAGCTCTCTCATTAGAAGTTGGCCCATCCTAGCTCTCTCATTAGAAGTTGGCCCATCCTAGCTCTCTCATTGAAGTTGGCCAATTCTATCTCTCTCATTAGAAGTTGGCCCATCCTAGCTCTCTCATTCGTATGGGGAATGATAACAAAGGCCGTGATTGGCTGGCATTGTTATATTTATTATCTGCCTTATTTTAGCTCTTTGAGAGAAACTGTTGTAAAATCCTTTTTATGCACACATCTAGTTCTTATCAAGAATATGTTTACCAAGTTAATGGTCTGAAGTCTAACACTGTGATCAGTCAGTGATTCAATGTTTTGGCTTTTATATTTATTGATTATAATGAAGTTATTTCTAACGTGTTTATTTACAGTTCATTCATACTCATGCCATTCATGAATTGTTGTATTAATCGGTACTTAGATTAAGGCTAACCCCACTGTTTTTTTACCAAAAACAACCACAATAAAAAAAAACCAAAACAACTAAATTTAATTTAAATGTAATTTGTTCAAAACTTACCATTTACAACCAAATAAAACACACAATGTCTGTTCAATCATTAAAAGAATCAAATGAACCCAATCAAAGATCATAATTACCTTTAGAGTACATCCAGCCTCCATCCGTGGGCGGCTTAGTTCGGCCGTGGACAGTCTGTAAACTTGACTTATCAAAAAGTGCTAATGATCTTGAACGAATCCTCTGATTATGCATTAAAACTTATAATTTTTCTGCATACCAATAAAAGTTATTTTAAGGTCTACTCAGCATATTATTTAGTTCTACTCATATTTCCAAGTAACACTTTTGGAAATCCAACAAAAAAGATTTATGAACAATGCAATCTTTGAAAACAACAATTTAATACTCACGAACTGTACGAATAAATTATATATATTTCTCGCTACATACAACAACAATGACGTATCTCCATTCCTTCAACATAACACTTCAAATTAATACACAAATGTTAAACGGCACTCAAAATCACCACAGGCATTGAAAGGGTTAAGAATGGTTAGAAAAGTGCCAACTGAAACAACAAAACGTTCGTGTTACTAAGCGGCCAGTTTAACACTAGACCTCTCGTACTAGTTTAGTGAGCTCACAAACTTTGCGTGACTACAAGGCACATGGTCTAATCGATATTCCATCATACTTGATAAAATAAATATCAAACAAGCATATGCACGCTGGTTTTTTATCATTTAGGAGCAGCACTAATCATTATTTGGTTGTTTTCTCTTTCCTTTTATCTAATTTCAAAAGATTATAGGTGTAGAACATGGTAACCTTCTCCAGTGAACATGTGAGTCTTGTGGGCAGAGATAAACTATACACAGATTGCTCGTCTCCATACAAACAGCGTAAATATCTTTCTGCAGTGTTTTACTGTCCGTTTAGCAGTTCGTCGAGCGTTTGTGAACTGATAGTGGTTGCCAGACCTGTCCAGTTTAACCACACGTCAGCTTTCCCTACACCATGAGCAATCTATATACATTTATATATCTTTGATTGTTCTTCTTGTCCTTCGTGGATATTTACTTTCAGCTGGGCCTTTCCATGGACCCTTGACTCTCTGTGACGCCATTCCACAGTTTCTTTCAGTATTTTTGCCAAGAGTTACATTTTCATTATTACGATTATATTTCTAACTCATAAGTTCAACGGCCATGTTTAATCCACATGGATAGAGCCTGTGACAATGAATAATTGTTTATTCATTGTAAAATTAATACATCAATTAAATGCATTCTTGATATAAATAATCCAGGAAATTCAAATTCATGATTATTGTAGAATGCACGATAACAATAATGGGAGTTGAAGGAAAACATCCTAGAAAAATATCATCCTTGGAAGATTTAGAGGACACTTAGCCAGTATTATGTGAATGAGAGGTAATTAAGAGCGCCCTGCAGGATTCTTGGTTAAAATAGAGTTTATTGTAGGACTCTGCAGGTGTTGTATATAGGCCTACGTAAAGTGAAGGGTACCTAGGAGAGAGGAAGGGCGTGTTACCTGAGACATATATCAGCTGTCGTACATCGTAGTTATTTATATTGTTGTTGATGGGATGCAGGGGAATCGTTCGGTCTTCCAAAGTCACAATCCTCTACACACTTCCAGATTGGGACCCCTGAAATAATTAAACTCCATTAAACATTGTGTGTAGACATCCATAGTCCACTATTCAAATATAAATTAATCATATAAAACCTCTTTCCCCCAATAATACATCAAGTCTACTTTTTATAATTAATTGAGCTAATGATGACCTCAAGAGTTCCTCAAACATAGTTAATCGACTGATCTGTGTGGGATTATTCACACCTTAATCATTATAATAAAAAAATACTCTAAAAAAGTAATAGAAATCACATTTAGGAAATATTAACTCCACCGATATTTTTTTACTACATTGGTACTTTTTATTTTGTTTATCAAATATTTATTATATTAAATGATGCTATAAATAGTGTGGTAATTCATTTAACTAAAACTTTGAAGTACCAACTTTTGTTCACAATTTTATACAATACAATTAGGCTGCTGTCGACATTTTTGTACAAATCGCAGTAGTACGTTGACGATATTGTTCTTACGTGACGTAAGCGCTGTTATTAGAAATTCCCGAATGCTATGAAACACGTGTCATGAATCCGTAACATGGAGTATTAATAATTGCGAGAGCCGTTATTGAATTCCTGACGAAATATTATTACACAAACAGTAGTTGCCACTCACGTAAAAGGTGCTGAAAGATTTACAAACTACACGAGTTACTGAATCACATTTGTTTATTTTATGTTGTTTATGAGTATTTTTTATTTGTATCTTTTCTTATACATGTGAATGATTGAAGTATATACCAATAATTTGGCTATTTATAAATGCTAAATTGTGCCGATTCCGTAACCATTTCTAGTCTCGTGCCACAAACAGAGGCCTCAAAACCCCCAACTCATTGCTTTATCAGTTAATTCCCGAATTCCCACCAACCCTACACATTCTACTAGTGAGATCCTCAATCCACATCACCTTCACTTGTTCAGTTAATTCCCACCAACCCTACACATTCTACTAGTGAGATCCTCAATCCACATCACCTTCACTTGTTCAGTTAATATTTCTAAAGTATGCAATTAAATACAAAACCTCTACTTAATAGGTTACATTTAAATTATAAATGGGACAATTACAAGTGGAAAATATGAATCTATAGTTTTGCTTATTTTGAGTTTTTACTGTAGTTTTTTTTTTCTACAGAAAAAGTTCTTAAAAAACAAGTGTCAAGCATTGTAATTTTAAGGCAGACATAAGATTATTTAATGCGTATTTATATACCTCGTCATTTTTATGTACTGATGGTTATTCATATTAATACGTAGTGGTATTGAAAGTTGATGTATAAACAAATCTATTTATAAATAGATAATATAGTAAATAGTCCTTTATGTGCGTGGAACTGGAAGGGAACATAGTAAATAGTCTTTTATGTCTGTGGAAGTGGAAGGGAACATAGTAAATAGTCCTTTATGTGTGTGGAACTGGAAAAGAACGTAGTAAATAGTCTTTTATGTGCTTTAAGAGAAAGATAACATAGTAAATAGTCTTTTATGTGCGTTGGAACTTAAAGAGAACATAGTAAATAGTCCTTTATGTGCGTGGAACTGGAAGAGAACGTAGTAAATAGTCTGTTATGTGCATTAAGTGGAAGATAACATAGTAAATAGTCGTTTATGTGCGTTGGAACTTGAAGAGAACATAGTAAATAGTCCTTTATATGCGTGGAAGTGGAAAATAGCATAGTAAATAGTCCATTATTTGCGTGGAACTGGAAGAGTACGTAGTAAATAGTCTTTTATGTGCGTTGGAACTTGAAGAGAATATAGTAAATAGTCCGTTATGTGCGTGGTAGTGGAAGAAAACATAGTAAATAGTCCTTTATGTGCGTTGTAGTGGAAGAGAACATAGTAAATCACCGCCAGGGGATTGACGTCCAGACCAATTTTCCCGACAAATGAAGAACATTACTTTGTGTCTGCTTTCGTCGGGGCTTTACCCAACAACCTTAATATTTCAAACGACCTGACTCCTAGAAGGAAACGCTGTACGCAATGTATTATGTAAATTAAATTTAACGTAATAACTTTTTTATTTATGTAACTTATTATATGTACTTATTTTACACATGTGCGTAGAGTGAAGTTGTCTTCTAAGCAAAATTTGATATAAAACTGTTAAATTTGCCACCTGTTTAGCCTATATAACTTGTAAATGGATTGTGTACAAGGTTCTGAAAAATGTTATTTTTCTCGTGGTTTTGAAAGGTGTGCCTATCAAATTTGAAGTGGGTGGGAAGTCCTGGAAGATAAAATGTATTTTTTTCTAAAATATATATTTAAGATGGGGTGTTCTAAAACCTTATTTGTCAGTAAGAGAGTGGGAGAGTCTATTTATAATGTATTTTAGTCTATATGAAATAATAATTACTATATTTGGTTTATACATAGCTAAATTTTCATTATTGTTTTAACACTTAAAAAACAAAATCATATATTCTCAAAATACTAATGCCTATGTGAAACAGTTTCACATACTATGAAAAAGATGAAGAACACAAAATTAAAAATCACTATTTTGTACCTGTTAATAACAATTTCGCTTTAAATACAAAGTAAGATATTAACACGATTTAAAAAATGTACAGGAAGGCTCGCTTTATTCAGCTGAAGATTTCTTTTATGGAGTTCAAGAAAACTTAAGTACAGTATATATATATTAACTTCTTATTTATAACCTATTCCTATACAACCTTGTACTGCTTCATTGGCATAGAATTATTGTTATAAGATATAAGCTTTATACGATAAAATATTCCCAAAGCAATATGAAATTTGAATTTTTCTTTCTTGTAACGGATGGACAACCGTTTACAAGAAAGATAAGGTTACAATGTCCATCTGCAATGCTTGAGTCGCACTAGTCCTGCAACTCTTGTCCAGTAACGTCTAGAAAACTTACAAGGCTGTTTGTTTTCCTTTATGTACAAACATTTTCAATAATAAAAATGCTAAACTTTGTCAACAAAGAAATGCTACATCCAACTGTGTTCTATACATTGTAGGGCCATTGAATTGGGAAATAACTTGATTGTTTGCAGATGTGTATTATTTATTAGGTTTTGACAAAATATTTTGCGGCGCAGAGTTGGGAGCAATGGGTTTGAGGAGGAGAAGTAAATTTTGTAGTTTCACAAAAAAGTCATGGGTTTGAATTTTGAGATTTTTTAATTAGAAATTAATACTATGACTGTAGTTTTAACATACTATATATCTATCTATCCATGTTATCAGTAGAATTGCATCAGCTTGTATTTGGTTGAGGTTTTGTTAGGTTAAGAAAGTTAAGGTAAAATTATAGAAAAGTTAACTAAGGTTTAGTTTGGATATATATATTATAATAGAATGTTAAAGAGGTTGTGTTTCCTTAGGTTTGGGTTTATTTCGTCAGGTAAAACTGGGTCAGATTATCTACGGTTAGAGTGGCTTAAGTTCTACTTGTTTATGTTTAGTTTAGCTTTGCTTTGTAAACTTAGCAAGGTGTTAGTTCTTGGTCTCAGTGTTTTTAAGATTAAATAAAGTTGAATCTACTTAATGCCTTATACTTGTATACATAGGTATATACAGTAAGGTTAGATTAGATTGTGTTCAATTAGGTTCGATAATTTTCAGTTAACTCATAATATAGACATGTATTTTTTTTTTTTTTCGGGAAGTGCACAACACAGTGTGGATAACATATAGTAAACTCGTGTAACATATCACAGCTTTACGTTTAAAGTATACTATAATTAAACACTGTTTTAACGTTTTATATTATAGTATATTTTTATTTATACTATATTACAAAATTAAAAATTTTAATTCCTAGTCATTATTCACTCTTTCTTCTATATATTCACCATTATCCCATACATTGGGCAAAAAAGTGCGAACTTTTTTAAATCTGTTTTTTATTAGTTTCTTTAAATATAACACTACATATGGAAAATATACATACAGGCTTTATTCGATTTATTTGTAAAACGTAAGATTATAGCGACTCTAAATGAATTAATTGTGATCGTTGTGTGAGCATCACATGAATTATTGTGCATTTTAGTACGAGTGCCTATCATATAATTACTATTAATGACTTTATTATAAAATAAATGAATTATTGTAAATACTTAAAACATAACTTAAATAGCTAAAATATTTTTGGTAAGTGTACAATAGAGATTTAAAGCCACTCGTCGAAGGGGGTAAAATTTCTATAAACAATCGATCTTTGCTCAAAGACTAAGAATCTGTATTTACCCAAGTTAGACAATTTATTAATATCAATAATTCAACAAATACAAACTGAACTTTTAATGTGGTTTGAGAGCGTAAACTAACCTTATATACCTATTTAAGAGATAGAGATTAAGAGATAGAATAAATTAAACTGCATGCCTTATCCCTTTAGTGTGAAAAAAGAAGCAACATGCCGATGACCAGTCGAAAAAAAACACACGTTGGTGACCCTTCCATACACCCATACATCACACGTACACCCACACACGACGTGTACACGTTGGTGTTTTCCATATACCCATACATCACACGAACACCCACACACTACGTGTACACGTTGGTGATACTTACATATACCCATACATCACACGTACACTCACACACTACGTGTACACGTTGGTGACTCTTCCATACACCCATACATCACACGTACACCCACACACGACGTGTACACGTTGGTGTTTTCCATATACCCATACATCACACGAACACCCACACACTACGTGTACACGTTGGTGATACTTCCATATACCCATACATCACACGTACACCCACACTCTACGTGTACACGTTGGTAATACTTCCATATACCCATACATCACATGAACACCCACACATTACGTGTACACGTTGGTAACCCTTCCATATACCCATAAGTCACACTTACACACATGCATACGACGTGTACACATTGGTGACCCATCCATATACTCATACATCACACGTACACCCACACTTGACGTGTACACGTTGGTGACCCTTCCATGTACCCATACATCACACGTACTCCCCCACATTACGTATACACGTTGGTGACTCTTCCATATACCCACACATCTCAAACACACACACGACGTGTTCACGTTGGTGACTCTTCCATATAACCATACATCACACGTACACCCACACATTACGTGTACACATAGGTGACTCTTCCATATACCTATACATCACATGTACACCCACACATTACGTGTACACGTTGATGACCCTTCCATATACCCATTCATAACTCGTATACCCACACACGACGTGTATACGTTGGTGACCCTTCCATATACTCATACATCACACGTACACCCACACATTACGTGTACACGTTGGTGACCCTTCCATATACCCATACAACACACGTACACCCACACATTACGTGTACACGTTAGTGACCCTTCCATTTACCCATACATCACACGTACACCCCCACATTACGTGTACACGTTGGTGACTCTTCCATATAGCCATACAACACACGTACACCAACACATTACGTGTACACGTTGATTATCCTTCCATATACCCATAAATCACACGTACACACACGCAAATTACGTGTACACATTGGTGACCCATCCATATACCCAAACATCGCACGTACACTCACACATTACGTGTACACGTTGATAATCCATACACCCATACATCACACATACACACACGCACGCGACGTGTACACGTTGATGATCCATACACTTATACATCACACATACACACACGCACGCGACGTGTACACGTTGATGATCCATACACTTATACATCACACATACACACACGCACGAGACGTGTACACGTTGGTGACCCATCCATATGCCCATACATCACACGTACACCCACACATTACGTGTACACGTTGATGATTCTTCCATATAACCACACATCACACGTACACACACGCACACGCCGTGTACACGTTGGTGACCCTTCCATATACCCATTCATCACACGTACACCCACACATGACATTTATTTTGGTGTTACTCCATCCACTTACATACGACATAAGGTTTATGAGAACGTCTTCATCACACACCCACCCTACTCATTCTCGACCTATGTCACCCACCTTACAAACTCGAAGTACATATATGATGGACCCATCCACCTATGCAACATACGCAGAATAATATACAGTCCCTACCACCATACATACACACCAATAACAGTTTGCAGAAATAATTCCATCATTTTGATTTTTTTTTTCAATTACACTTTTAAAATATTCCTACTAATTAATTGGTAAGATGGGAGAATGGCTTGAACAGAGTGTTCCCGACTAGAAGGTTTGGGAGTAGAATGCAGTCCCGGAAGGACTAGACATTTGTCGACTTTTCCGTTCGCACCTGTTCAATATTCACTACAGACCTCATCAATGTTACAACGGAAGCATACCTCTGGGATCACCATGATTTCTACGGCAGAATGAAACAAAATTCAAAGAGACTAAAATGTATATACATGTGATATTTCTGCCCCTTTTATATTCAAAATTATGGAAGGGTTAACAACTGTTTGTACACATTTCACAGAGCTCTCAAGAGATTTTAGTTTTTTATATTTGTTTATTTAAATAATAACTTTGAATTTTGTTTCATAAATAAATATAAACGAATATATGTGTATTTGTTTTTTATGCATTACTAAACCACTCATCGCCTTTAAAGGATCAATGTTATTGTTAAGGAGTAATTTTAGTTATATAATTTAACAGCAGTTCTAAAAAAAAAAATTGGGTGTGCGTCGGACCACACGGTGGAAGTTATACTTCTTTGGCCATTCTCATACACCCACTCACGCACACAAACAGACAGGATATATAAATGAAATATAAGACATTTTTCAATATTATTCAATATATTTATCTTCAATATATTATACGTCACTTCATTATTATATTATACACCTATATTATCATTATCAGTAATTTCTTCGATTAAATTTCTTCGATTAACAATCGATTAATCGATAGTTCTTAAAAATTTGTTCTTACTTTTCAGCGTGACGCGGTTTCTCGACCAACATCCCATCCCAACGTGTCTAACGGGCGCAAAGAAGTATAACTTCAAAAATAAGTGAAATTAAAACTTTTGAAATAGAACCTATTTAACTATAATGTTCCAAAGCAGCTACAGTAGCTAGTAATCAATATTTAGTTGATTTATTTCAGTTTTGATTTCAGATTCTTTCAATGCTTATTGTTACAAAAGATAACTACAAATGTATAAATCTTGTGCTTAATAATGTGCACTACTAATAAGTAGCGTAGTTTGTTAGCCCAGTTTCATAGGCTAAAGAGTCTCAGTTTGATCCCAATCAGTCATAACAAAGTTTGAAAGGAATCAGCTGATAACCACCACTTGTCCATTTGTCATTGGACTAATTAATTAATGACACTAAGGAACAGTCAGCCTTAGTTTGTAACAAAGACTAAAGTTGCTCATCTGTACTCATCACACTCATTCGGAATTCATACTCACCCATATCTTGGCGATCGGCATTCTAAGAATAGTTAAATAAAAATGTACCTGCTAGATACTTTATTGACTGTTATTTACTAGGAATACCTCTATGATGGCGTGTAAAAATATAGACCTCAAAAGTAATCATAGAATCTATGCTAACCATTACAGTTTATTATGAATACCTTTTCAGGATGATTGAAAATGATGTATTTAAATAGTCATTAAATTATTTAGAGTAACAGTTAGTATGTATAACCTTTGCATTATTATAATGATAGTTTATTTTAGGTTCTGAGTTGTACAAATTAATAAAAACACAAAACATCTCCAAACTGAGAAGAACATTTATTTAAACAAATATTTTACTCTAAACAATTATGACAAAAATAATGCAGGAGTATTATACATAAACTAAGCATACTTATACTAGGCGTGGTGGAGACCATTGTTTCACTGGTTCGGATTAGTTTTATTTACTATAACGTTCCTTACATGGCCGTTAAACATATGTTCAGCCCAGCTTAGGATTACTTAAGAGAAAATGATAAATGGTTACGAAATTAAGTAAGTAATTAAAGCTTACTTTTTATAAATACAGCATGTTGTAACCCATGTCTTGATTGTGTTTTACATTTACAGTTGTATCCAGAGATACAAGTCTAACATTTTAGTATTTTAAAAATATATGTAAAAATAGTTCTACTTCATATGCAAGTTAGCGTTGTCAATAGTACATTAACAGGCAGAACATGTTTTGCTAGATAAATCATTAGTTGCAGAAGTGGGACTTTAATAGGACGAGTTTTTTCTTTCTTTTTTTTTAAGAAACAGTTCAGTTTAACTACAGTGGGTTTGTTAGATAATTTCATCCATCTCACTTTATATTATCGCTCATTGATACTACAGTAATATTTAATAAAGTAAATTATAAATTATTCCTAATTGTTGTACTATAATTAATTATATTTTATGTTCTCTTTCTTCTGTAATATGTTTATTATTTTGTTTCTTAGTTTTGTTATATTTTGTTAAAACTTTTTTGAAAATTATCTTTATTTTATAAGGCGAGGTTAGGACTGGTCAGTTCTCTCTACCACCTAACCTTAATATCATATTTTTGTGTGTTAATTTTTATGTTAAATATTGAAAAAAATACATTTTATGGGGTAAAGTGGAAGAAAAGACTTTATAGACCTAACCTCACCCCTAATAAAGACGATTTTTCATTTTATTTTTATCTTCTTCTGTCTTCACAATGCCTGTATGAAACCTGATCAAAAATTATTCTTTGAAATTTGTTGCCCTCTGATTGACGTCTCATATAGTGTACTATTAAATATTTTTCTAGACCTTGAAGTATTCCCATTCCATGGCTTTTAGTGTGTTTAATGTACATTTTTTAGGATCATCTTTTCTTTATCAATTTCACTGCTGCTTAGCCAGTCTGGTATATTTCAACATTCAATCGTCTTTGTAGCAGAATTGCTGTGGTGAGCCTTTGGCTCATATTACGATCGTCTCTCGGCACATATTACGATCGTCTCTCAGCACAAACTACGATTGTCTCTCGACACATAATACGATCGTCTCTCGGCACATATTACGATCGTCTCTCGGCACATATTACGTTCGTTTCTCGACACTTATTACGTTCGTCTCTCGGCACATATTACGATCGTCTCTCGGGAAGCTCAGCCTTCCTCTCTGTGTTGATTTAGTTTTTGTGTCTTTGTGTTAGTTTTCGGTGTTTCGTGAGTTTGTTTTTGTGTTCCTGGACGTCTGCGTCTTTCTAGCCATTCTGGATTATCTTTCGTTCGTTACGTTATGCATTGCAGCTATACTATTTCAGTTCATTATATTTCGATTTTGTTATAGATATTGGCTAAAAATATTGTTTATTGATCTTTCTCGTTCTCTGTTGTGTGTAGTTTCAATAATTAATAAAGCTGTTGCCCGTTTGTGAAATAGTTTTTATTTTCAGCAAGTATTGGTAAGGCCCATGTGTCAATATAAACATAATTATTTATTTGTACTTATTATATTATTTTGTCTTGTTAAAACTGATTTTTATATGTAATTTAATTTTGTATTTTTGTATGCCGTAATTGTTTTGCAGTAAACTACGTAATTCATATTCACTTTTATAACTTGTCATATTTTACAGGCTAGGTCTATAACTTTTTCAGGCTTTTGCCTGACACTTAAGATTTTGGTAAGACCGTTAACGAGTTGCGTGCAACACCGATCTCAGGTAGGCCGTCCAGCTTTGGCCGCTCATAAATGCAACTTAGAATACAGGCTGTGCAAAATAAATATTTCCGTAAATATCACAAACCACCACAAATACACTGAATTGTTACTGGTATGATTCCGAATATCACTACATTAAAAAGAAAGTAAATTTCAAGAGTAAAAAGATCATCATTACATAGTACATTTATTTCATTAAATATTATTTGTTACTGGTTCATGATTATGTCAATCAACCAGTTTGGGTATTGCACTTCTACCGTCAAACGTATTAATTTTTGCTCCATAACTTTTAATTGTACACCTCTAGTATTCTTCATTTGTCGACTAATTGTCTACCAAATTTGTATTTGTAACCATTAAAATCTAATAAAGGGTTCTTCCTTTCCCTAATAATTCTTTCCATATCAATTGAACAAATAATTACGTTTACCAAAAATTAAGTAACAAAATAAAAAAACTAAAACACAATCAACTTCAATACCTCAATATAAATACTTCACTTCTAATAAACAAAACAACAAACAGAACAATTTAAAATAACCTATCACCAGTGGATGAGAGTAAACTAACAATCTTTTGAGGATGTGGAAGGGATGAAGTCACGGAATTCCAATATATACATGACTTACTAGTAGGTGACATCCCAAGAAGAGTGAGTTTATGGTATCCGCAAAGCAGGAAATAAGGGCACTGACAGCTGATGGCATTTATGGAAGGTGAATGTTGACATATTTTAGTAAAATTGTTCACTTATTGACAGTTCTAGAGGTTCAAGGGTACTTTGAAGGTAAAGTAATTAAGAATTACTGTGAATGTAATTATTTCCAAGTATAATTTGTGTTATGTTTAGTCATTTCGTTGATGGTACGGCTGCAGGTAGTTATGCACAACTCGAGCACAAGTGTTTGGCCCTCTTGGGCAATGCGCGCAACTCGAGCATCCCTTTATGAACCCTAGGTCATAAAGCACGCAACTCGAGGACAACCGTTGGTAACTTTTCACAAACGATCAACGACATAAAGTTTTGTCTGTAAATGTTTTTTAAAAAATTGTATTCGTTACTGAATATTTTTTAATGCTTTTAATTTTTTTTTCAATTTGTATATAATAAACAATATTTTTCCTTTCAGCTTGTGTTTTTTGTTTTGTGTCCTCCTGAATCCAGTACCTTTACACCCACCTTCGATGGGCCCAGTTCTGATTTTACGAGGGTGGATTGTAGTAGTTGAAACGGCTCACATCTATTAAGTAACAATTTATAATTTTATTAGCTGAAACATGGGAAACAAATAGAATTTAAATTCAGAATCTATCATTCAAAGCTATAAAAAAAGAAAATGTCATTTTTAAAGTTATCGTGTTGAAATTAGTCAAAAAAATAAATATTCATACATTTTTAAATTACTATTATATATACATATATATAAAATAACCAACATGCTATTTACATTAAAAACTGTGGAAGAAAAGTCCCGGAACAGATTATTATTAATTTGTTAACTATTACAGATAAATCAATAAAGGTTGGTACATCATTATTGCATCTATTAATCAACTTTTTGAAGTAACTGCCATTTTCCTGGCAGTTAAGATAGCCCGCAAGGAGATAGAAGAAAATCTAAAATAACAGCATAGTCGAGTAGTACATACAATTTAAGGCCTTTAGTAGTAGAACTTAAAACCACAAATCCGAACTCAAAAGATCGCTTTTAAAAAAATGATGCTGGTTTAAATTTAAAATAATGTAAAATTAAAGTTTTGTTTTGGACGGTTTAATATTCTTTTCTTATCTCAATTTGGGAAACTTTAACTTTGTAAATGACTACTGCCCTTAATAAATAGTGTTTTAGGGTAGTTGGTGACTTTTTACTTCCAATGGATGATGGTCCACAAGGAGTCCGACAAAAATATTTAATAAAGTATGGGTCAAGATGTACATCATTTGTATGTGGTTGTCTAGCACAGATGAATACCACAAACAGCATTTAAAAAGGTTGATTCAGTAACAAAATGGCAGACTTTCAAAGATAGTCTTGGTTGTAGTAAGACATTACATTAGTGACCACAATTCAATTGCACTAATAAATCAAAAAGAAAATTCTGCTATATACATTTTGCATGTCGCACAAATGTACATGAAGTTAGTCATGAACAATGGTTAGCAATTGGAACATTTATTCCAAAAATATTTGGTAAGTGAATATCACTTTTGTCCATTAAAATATTTGAACATCTGCCATTTTGTATAAGTTCCAACTGTTTAAGTGCTATTTCTGGTATTCACCTGTGCTGGACAACCCCTTTATAATTATGTATATCTTGACCTGTAATATATTTGATATTTTTGTCGAACTCCTTGTAGACCATAAGAAGTGAAGAATAGCCAACTACTGTAAAACACTATTTATTAAGTCCAGTGGGCATTTACAAAGTTTAACTTTCCCAACTCAATCCAAGAAAATAATAATAAACCGTCGAATCCAGGATCTTCCTTATAAAAAACTTTAAACCATGGTCATTTTTTTAAAAAATCTATCCTTTTGAGTTCGGATTTTTGGGTTTATGTTCTACAAACCCACAATTTAATTTAATGTACTACTCGACCTATGCTTTCATTTAAGATTTTATTCTGACTCCTTGCGGGTCATCCCCCTGTTATGACAGAGAAATAGCCGTTACTTCAAAAAACGTTTTTTTAATTTTATCACTGGAGTTAAATCATTTTAAACTGTACACACAGGAAAGGTACAAAACCATCAATGCTTTTACTTGATCTATTAAGACGGCTACAATTATATAAAAGAGATAATAAAACATATCTGCTGGCGTGGCGAATCAGTGGTGTGCTGAGTTCATATCCAAGGTTAGATTCACCGAGAGAACTTGTACATGCTTGCAACACATGTAATCCAAGAAGTCATAACCACCGGCTGTTTATTTCTCACTGGGCTATTAATTAATGACACTTTCTAAGGAATAGTCAGCCTTAGTTTTTTAACAATGACTACATTCACTATCAACACTCATCACACTCATTCGATATCCATATTCGCATATTTCTTGAAAATTGGCGTCTTACGAATAAGAGGATAAATAAAATAGTTATATTTAAAGAATCTGGAAGTAATACGTTACTTGAGTCTTGAATTATACAAAGGCGATGGTTGAAATAAATCAATAATATAAAGTTGTTAAGGTATTACATTATTAAAAATCAAAATTATACTTTTAAAAATAGTAAAATAATTATTCCATTTTTGCTACAGACTCAATAACATGTATAATCTTTTTGAATACTACCCTGTACATGAAAGGTTATAAAGCTGATGTTTCTCCTTACATTAAGATCGTTCTTCAAACAAAAGGTACGATCGAAATATTCCTATTCTTTTCAATGAATATGGAGATAAAAGAATCTCTTTTATTGGAGGTATTTGAATCTCTTTGTAATTGGTTACTTTTATACGTTGAATGCCTTTTTTAAATTTATTTTCAATGTATCGGAACGCTTTGACAAATAATAAAAGTCTCGCTTCACCTTGAGAAAAATGAAGTTTATAAATAACTCCCACCCTCTAAAAACTTACGAATAAAATTACTTCCGTTTAGTTTTAATCTAAAAGCTAAAGGTGATCTTGTGATTAGTAGCAATAATCTTTTTCGCGTACGTTAATAGAGTACAAATGTGATCTTTTTTTTATTTACTAAACCTTTGATGAAAAATACTATTCTAATAATTTAAATAATTGATTATATTACATTTTAAATTTAAATAATCACAAAACGGTTTCACATTTAAATAGTCTAACAACTATTTTCAAATATATTTTCTATTATTTTTTTTAATAACATTATTCCCCAGTTTACATGGACTACAAGACTATCCGTAAACTTGTCCTGTCACGTATTCCTTTCGCGTACGTGAAAATTGTCATAACTAAAAAGTAACATCGCTAAGATTTTTTAATGTTTAGTTTAGTTTATATGAAAATAAAATAATATTTATACATTGTAAATAATAAATTTAGATGATATAAGAAACTATGTATAATAGATAATATACTAACACGCAAGAGAAAATACAAATCCCTACCACCGCGCAGGAGTTAACAGTATCAATTCATACTAACTAAATCATAAACACTTAACTGGAATAAAAATAGGAGAAAATTAACATGCTCACAAGAAAACTAAATACTAATTAAACAAAAATTAACACACTTACAGCTAAGAAATACGAATATTCATCAACAAAGCAATAAATCACAATTAATATGAATTGGTAGAAACTAAAGAATGTTGTGTAAATGTAGAGTGAGGTAAAATATTAATAAATTTAATGGAATTGAAACAATAACGAGAAAAAACAAAAGTATTTTTGTAGTTGTATTTTGAGGTCCATGCAGTTTGATTAATGTAACACCCCAAATAACCGGTCCAAATAAACATTGTGAAGTCCAGCGAGATACTGCTTTAACGACATTTTTAAGTAATAATCAGATTTGAAATTTAGATTGTTTTTGTCAATTTAATTGTAAAACATTGTCCTTAAGAATACAAAACTCTTCTGAAATAAAGAGGTGTTCGATCTTGAAAGTCTAATTCTGTCTGCATACCTTGTGCTAGGACGGGTACACAAGGAAGTGGAACTACGTGGAAACTAGTGGAACTACGCCTAGATTTCCACTAATTTTAAAGAATTAGTGTTTAAGTAAGACAAGAAGTAAGATAATCTTACTTGTATTTAAGTAAGACCTTAAACACAAATTGGTATTTAAAAGGTAAAATATTTCATTTTTTAAATAGAGTTTTGAATGAATGAATGCGTGATAAATTTGGATTAATACTTCATCAGGGTACAAGCCTTAGGTAGTAACGTTTTCTTAAAAACAACAATAAATAATGCATTAAGTAATTAATATGTTATTTCCAGTTCAGCTTCCCGTCAATTAGTAGGTCTAGATATTTTACACACTTACTCTCAGTAAAACTGCTACAAGAGTATTGATTAACTGGACAATTTATCGAATGGACTTTAATAAGGATGTCAAAATTAAAATTACGAGAAAAAGATAAATTTAATATATACGATTTTTCAACATTAAGACTCAGATTATTACAAGAAAATCAAAGCCATAATAATCTCATATTATGATCTATTTTTGATATAAGTAGTTCTTTAGTTAGGGCTGAGTATAAAATAGCTCTATAATCAGCAAAAAGAGTAATGTTACCTTTTAAAGGTCCATGATATAGTGTACAAATATTAAGAATAGAATTGGTCCAAGGACGGATCCTTGAGGAACTGCACATTTTATTTCTCGAACAGTGCTTTTACTGGGCCCGATTAAGAGGGGGCCGGATAGAAGCCGGCCGCCGCGCTCTAACTTCAGCCCGTTTAACATGGGAGAAATATTTAGTTTCTTAATTACCGCCTAACCGACGGTTATTTGAGAAAAATGAAGAAGTAGCCCGAATCTACGAGTCATTTACTATTATTAGAGGTATATAATTTAAACAATAATAATTTATATTTGTTACAAATTGAGTTTTAAGAGAACGTTTTTCCCATTTAAACCTACGAATAATTGACTAATTTGAAATTACTAGTTAAAACGTTATTTACTGTGATAAAAACAAAACAAATTGTTCACTCCCAAACAAATAATATTTAAACCAATCAAGCACGACTACACGAAAACCCAACTGTTGTAATTTAAATAAAAGTATAGAATGATCAAGGGTATCAAAAGCTTTAACGATGTCAAGAAGTATTCCTGTAACTAAATTATTAATGTTTATTTCAGTGTATAGCTCAGAGATGAATTTGTGCAAAGAAATGTCTGTGTTCAAACCCTCCTGGAAACCAAATTGTGAACTACAGAAAGAATTTATATAATTTTAAAAACTGAGTATTCTTTTCTTCATAATCTTGTTTAACCGTTTAGAAAATACAGAAAGTAAAGAAATAGGTCTATAATTTGTTAACTAGTATGTGGATCCCTTTTTGAAAATCGGAACAAAGTGGGTTAAATTCTATCTTTAAAGATTTTGGAAATTTACCTTCACAAAGAGATTTATTGGATATATGCACTAAAACAGGAATTATATGCTTAGAAATTCTTTTAACTAAAAATGTATTGATGCTATCACTCCATGGGGCCTCCCCCCTCCAAATTTGTTAATAAACTTTAAAATTCTAATTCTGAAATTTGAAATAGGAAAAGAGAATTTTGTACAGTATTTAAAAAAAAAAGTGTTTTACATAAACTGATATCATCTTATGAAATATCACTCATATAAGATGACAGAACAGAGGAAACATTGGAGAACAAATTATTTAACATTTGGTCAGTAGATAAACTATTATTAACTTTTATTTCAATTTTATTAGTAACATGTTTTTTATTACTGATAATTTTCCACTGAGCTTTGTTGTTATTCCAATTTTTCTCAAATAATATTCTAATTACTATAGATTAATAACAAGCTATATCACATAAATTAGTGGTAGTTGTTGATAAAAAAACCTTACGTAAACATTTTTGCCACATAAATACAGTCAACATAAATTATGAAACACATTAAGTATATGTAAAAACGTCTGTAGGTTCTGATAGGGCCGACAGAAGTATATGAAAGGTACATTTCATGTCTCATCCATTATCGCACCAGTCCCGGAAGTTGGTCCCACCGAGCAACCATTACTCCGTCATTACTGAACCCCAATCATTTCCAGCTTCCCTTAATACTCCGTGTTACTCCGTTCGATTTCAAGAGCCGTTTTATGACGAAAACGTAATTACAACCATTCTCTAACCAGAGTTTGGTATCTTAATCATAGCGTTTTATGTATATATATATATAAAACGCTTGAAATTTTAGATCCCTAAATAAAAAAAATTTCTTTGTACTCAACAAAGAACCAATCAACTTATATTTTAAAGACACAATACGATAATAAATAACAATTACAAACTAAAAATAATATTAAAATAATTTAGAAATGCATGGGAAAGATCATTTAGCTGACAGTTTATTAAGTACAATTTGGTAAAAGTAGGTAATTACAAATTGTAAATCGATTGAAAATACAAATATTATAGTGAATAATGAAAAAGAAAATTTAAGGATTCGTTTCTATTTGATTACAATTTGTAAGCATGTTTTTGAGAAAACACGTTAAATAGTAATTTTACTGAATAATTTGTGGCTTTTAAACATAAAAAAAATAATTCATACACAATAAAAGTAAATATATACCGAATGTTAAAAACTACAATATGCAAAAAATATTGTATGCCATTGTGTGACAAAAAAAGGCACGTCATTGATCTTACATATGCTTACAGAATGTGCTTAAAATAATATAGGGAAAACAACAAACTGAACTGATATTTTTCGCAGTATTTTAAGTTATAAGCCCTATAAAATCTGTACAAAAGCTATCTCCACCTCACACAAGCCATGAGTGCATGAGTGGGGTGGAAAACCCATCTATCCTCGTGGGTACGTTATACAAATTTTTGGAACACCCGTCTAAATTTTTGGATACGCTGAGTGGGAGGATAAACCCGTTTAATCTTGTGTATATGTTGATTAGAAGGGAAGATCCATCTAAATTCGTCGATACTTGTGGGTATGTTGAGTGGAACGTTAAACCCTTCTAACCTCGTGAGTACATTGGGTGAGTAGGAAAGACCAACTAAAATCATAAGAACGTTGGGTGGGAGGGAAGATCTATCAAATCTCGTAGGTACTTTGAGTGGTAGGGAAGTACCAATGTAACCTCGTGTCCGTTGGGTGGGTGAGAAGGTCTATCAAATCTCGTAGGTACTTTGAGTGGTAGGGAAGACCCATGTAACCTTGTGTCCGTTGGGTGGGTGAGAAGGTCTATCAAATCTCGTAGGTACTTTGAGTGGTAGGGAAGTACCAATGTAACCTCGTGTCCGTTGGGTGGGTGAGAAGGTCTATCAAATCTCGTAGGTACTTTGAGTGGTAGGGAAGACCCATGTGACCTCGTGTCCGTTGGGTGGGTGAGAAGGTCTATCTAAAGTTATATGAATTGGTGTTAAATTTACTTATCTATGCTAACAATTTACTCAAGAAGTTTGTAAGGTAAGAAAGCACATTCAGTAAAGCAACGTATCTGTCGATATATTGAACAGTCCAGCGTTCCTTCTGTCGATACACTGACGCCAACAAATGGCTATTTCTGCAAGTGTGAACCATAAATATCTCAGTTCAAACATTATGACAGCACACTTCTAGTTAGAGATAACACTTTAGATAAGCAAGTAGTGGAAATCCAGCAACGTGACATTAAATGGCAATAAATGAGAATCACATATTTTTGGAAAATAATTATGTTTTTACTCTTTATTGGAAACAATTTTATTCAAAACTGTCTCTGTAAAGGCTTTAAAAAGTGAACAAAATGTCCAATATACTATTATATATTTCTGAAGATATCAGAAGCTTTTGATGAAGACAGTTCATTATTAACAGCCAACAAATATGTGTATGGATCTATTACAGTTCATGACAGCAGTACAAATTTTAATTTCAGAAAAAGGCTACATGCATAGTAAAAGAAGACAAGTATAAATTTGTATATAACAGATATGTTTACTGTGCGTTGATAGTAAAGTCGAGTCATTTTTTATGCCCACAATAATGAAAGTATTGATTGCCACACAATGATTATTGAGAAGTTCATTTTTACAAATCATTTTTCAACCAGATTGAAATTAACATTAATTTGTGAAACTTACAATATGGTTACAGTTTATTACGTTTCAAAGTTTTTTTATGAAAGAACTGTTCGTTTTAAGATAAATATGTACAACAAAGGGACACATGTTTATTTAATCTTATACATATTAAATAAAAAGTGTCATTATTGTCATATAAATAATTGTTCTTGTTCATTGAAAGTATTTCAAATTTAACTTATTCGGTGATAAAAATATGTTTAAGTTAAACTTAACGTTTTAAAAGCCAAATCTGTGAGGAATAGGACTATAAAGGATTTATCGTTAGTGCAAGATAACTTCAATCTCATATCTACTGGCACAAAGAACCAACTATCAAAACATATACCCTTGCCTTGAAATGTATGTTCGATCTTATCTTCAACCGTAGTTGGTTTATTAAAATGATAATGGTAGTGTATCATTGAATATTTTACTATCAAAATATGATGAACAATGAAAGTGAAGATGACAGGAAATCGTATTTGGTGGGGAAAATCGTTGGGACATTTTGTTCACTTATAAATGTGTTCTTCTCAATTATAATTACAAATAAAGATAAATGGTACCAGGTGTAAATGGTACAAACTTTTTCCATTTCCCTTTTTTATGTCAGATTGTTTAATAAAAACAGATGTTCAGTTAATCACATGTCTAAGGAATTTACAGACGAAATACTTATTTTATTTAAATAAAAGTATTAAAAAAACAATATTCAAAAACAGCTGTTAATCACACAGCCAGATTTTATGTAAACAACCTTCAACAACTTGAGTTGTGGCCTTCGGCCTCCAACCTTCAGCTTCATCTTAGTGGAGTCGTAACTAATAAATAAAATAAAATATATAAAAAATATTTTTAAGTATAATTTTCATCTTTACTTAAAAATTAATCAAAATCGTTATAATAAAGCTTGAAAAAATGTGCATTTTTAACGTTTTTGTCCGTAAAAAAAGTTATAACTCAAAAACTATTAAAATGTTTTAAAAAATGGCCTGGAGATATTGGCTAAATACACACACCAAATTTCATAAAAATCTATCCACCCGTTTAGTCTCAAGCGAAACGTGCGCGCGTGCACACACACACACACACAGGCTACGGACACCAATTTTTTTTCCGAAAAATACACTTTTTGTGTTCAGGGGGCCCTAAAATGGATTTTTAAACCAACCTGTAAATATTTGTTTACAAACACAATACTTTCTCTATGCCAACGCATATGAGAGAAAGTAATGAATAATAATTAATCTAAGAATGTGGAAGTTAATGAGACGTTATAAATTATGTCACATAATCCATATGATGGTTAACATTATTTAAAATTATTAATTATTGATAGTTCGATATTTTTTAACAAACTGGAGCTTCTCGCTTAAAATGTGTAATTAAAAGTATTCTATAAATCATGTACTTAGAAATTCATTACAAACTTAACTTTTTAAATAAAAATTATAAATATTTGGAAGTCTTGGAATCAAATTAATTTGTTCAAAAAGGGTATGCTCACAATTGTGTGTCTACACTAGTATGTTGTTGTTTTGCCTACCAGGGTGAGGAGCAGGCGTTGACGGGGTCGACTGGCGACTGTCATCGGTCGATAGCACGCCAACTACCTCCTTAACTAATGAAATATGCACATCTAACGACTACCCCGCCTCCCTAAATAGCCACTCAGTAAATATCTTCAAGTGTCGCTTATCGCTTATTGCAATATCGTGCCACTTAATCTTTTGGGCAGACTACGTCGGCAAAGCACATGAGTAATACTTTTGGGCAGACTACGTCAGCAAAGCACATGAGTAATACTTTTGGGCAGACTATGTCGGCAAAGCACATGAGTAATACTTTTGGGCAGACTACGTCGGCAAAGCACATTAGTAATACTTTTGGGCAGACTACGTCGGCAAAGCACATGAGTAATACTTTTGGGCAGACTACGTCAGCAAAGCACATGAGTAATACTTTTGGGCAGACTACGTCGGCAAAGCACATGAGTAATACTTTTTATTTTACCCCAACAAGTATTGTGGAGTCCATTTTTTTTCAAGCATATAAAAAATAAGACAAAGTAGTACATTGGTGGGGGTTTCAAACTCAGGTCTCTATAGTATCACGGAAAATTAAGGCGCTACCTTTTAATTAATTAATTATATATTTAAAAATGAAGGCGCTACCTGCAATACAGTATTGAAATGCGGGACTTGCCTACTAAAACATGAAGGCACTTTTTATTTATTAATAAATACACTGTTAGCCTACCTATTTAAATTAATTTTTTATTTAATTTTTCTCAACTTTTTAATAAAAACACTGTTAACATAGCTTTATTATATAAAATACACTGTTAGCCTACCTATTTAATTAATTTTTTATTTAATTTATATCATTTTTTGTAATAAATACACTCTTAACCTAACTTTTTCCATGTTATACTATATAAAATGCACTTTTTTGTCCAATATTTTCCATGTACGTACTTAACACTCTAGGCAACCCGCAATACACGTTTTATTTAAAAATTAAGGGGCAGCTATTATTTATATTAATTATTTACTTCTTTTTTTATTTTTATTTAATACACCGTTACCTACCTATACTTATCTAATCACAGTTGTGTACGTACTTAACACTCTAGGCAACCCGCAATACACATTTTAATTAAAAATCAAGGGGCAGCTATTATTTATATTAATTATTTACTTCTTTTTTTATTTTTATTTAATACACCGTTACCTACCTATACTTATCTAATCACAGTTGTGTACGTACTTAACACTCTAGGCAACCCGCAATACACATTTTAATTAAAAATCAAGGGGCAGCTATTATTTATATTAATTATTTACTTCTTTTTTTATTTTTATTTAATACACTGTTACCTATCTATACTTGTCTATCTAATCACAGTTGTGTACGTACTTAACACTCTAGGCAACCCGCAATACACATTTCAATTAAAAATCAAGGGGCAGCTATTATTTATATTAATTATTTACTTCTTTTTTATTTTATTAATACACTGTTACATAAGAGGCATACTGGTGTACGGTGACCGGGCTTTATCGCTGTTATCACATCACTGACCTCAAAGGTCAACCCGTGGCTGTTATCACATCCCACAAGCATTGTTTACATCCCGTATGAACGATGTACGAGTCTTTGTTACTAACTAGATGAACGAAGATGAACGAGTGTAGTCTTTGTTACTAACTAAGGCTGCTGGACCCTTTGATATATGATCTATTAACAACACAATAGTCAGAGAAACTATGACATGGAACCCAAACCCCTTAAAATTTAGTTAAAATGTCCATAAATAGGGTTATTTGTGTACAAAATATGTTATAATTCCCTAAAATTATTAAAATTCAGTGTCATATCAACGATATTTGTCCTAAACATTAAAAAAACCCTTTAAAATACTCTTATAGAACCTTTAAAAACTTAGTTTGACCTCAAAACAACGTACAAAACTGATGTAACACTTGTAAATTAATTGTTTAACCTACATAATTATTTAGTTGACTTCAAACAGTTGGCAAAGTGTAAGTAGCCAATAGGAATAAATTCTCTATAATGCTCACATTTTAAGCTTGATTTTAACAAAACCTGGTGCTATTGATTCTTTGCACATTAAACAAATAAACAAATAGTTAGTTGACACGTCTCTGTTGTAGAAACCGTAGGATGACAGTAAGAAAGTTTGGTCTCTTGTGGTTGTAAAATATTCGATCAGAAAATGTATATACACAACTCCCAGAGACCCAAACACATGGAGAACCTAGAACACACAACACTCTTGATAGATCACCTTCCTATTCATCACATAAGACCCTTGATCATCCATCACCTATCCCTAAGACATCTGACTGACCAACTACCCACCCAATATACTAGACTAAACACACTCTACATACAAGACCTTTGATTGACCACCTACCTACCCAACACACACAGTACCCTCGATAGACCACTCACCTCCCCATCACATAAGACATCTGACTGACCATCTACCCATCTAATATACTAGACTAACCACACTCTACACATAGTCCTCTTGACAGACCACTCACCCCTCTCGACACATAATACATTTGACCACCTACCCACCTAATATACTAGACTAACCAAACGCTACATACTAGACATTTTATTGACCATCTACCTACTCAATACACACAAAACACTTGTTTGATCACACATCAACCTAACAAACACAACTCTCGATTGACACTCCACCTTCCCAAAGCATAAGACTTTTGAGGGACCATCGACCAAAGATACAAAAATCATGATAAACAAACCACACACTCTGCAGACAAAACTTTTGATTGACCATCTACCTACCCTACACACATAGTACTCTCGATAGGCCACTCACCTCCCCAACACATAAGACATCTGATTGACCACCTACCCACCCAATATACTACACTAACCACACTCTACATACAAGACTTTTGATTGACCATCTACCCACTCAACACACACAGACCCTCGATAGGCCACCCACCTCCCCAACACATGAGACATCCGACTGACCACCTACCCACCTAATATACTAGACTAACCACACCTTATATACAAGACCTTTGATTGACCACCTACCTACACAACACACACAGTACCCTCGATAGGCCACCCACCTTCCCAACACATAAGACATCTGACTGACCATCTACCCACCTAATATACTAGACAAACCACACCTTACATACAAGACCTTTGATTGACCACCTACCTTCCCAACACACACAGTACCCTCGATAGGCCACACACCTTCCCAACACATAACACATCCGACTGACCATCTACCCACCTAATATACTAGACTAACCACACCTTACATACAAGACATTTGATTGACCACTTACCCCTCTCGACACATAATACATTTGACCACCTACCCACCTAATATACTAGACTAACCACACGCTACATACAAGACTTTTGATTGACCATCTACCTACTCAATACACACAAAACACTTGTTTGATCACACATCAACCTAACAAACACAACTCTCGATTGACACTCCACCTTCCCAAAGCATAAGACTTTTGCAGGACCATCGACCAAAGATACAAAAATCATGATAAACAAACCACACACTCTGCAGACAAGACTTTTGATTGGCCATCTACCTACCCTACACTCACAGTACTCTCGATAGGCCACTCACCTCCCCAACACATAAGACATCTGACTGACCACCTACCCACCCAATATACTAGACTAACCATACTCTACATACAAGACTTTTGATTGACCAACTACCCACTCAACACACACAGACCCTCGATAGGCCACCTACCTTCCCAACACATAAGACATCCGACTGACCACCTACCCACCTAATATACTAGACTAACCACACGCTACATACAAGACATTTGATTGACCACCTACCTACCCAACACACACATTACCCTCGATAGACATCCCACCTTCCCAACACATAAGACATCTGACTGACCATCTACACACCTAATATACTAGACTAACCACACCTTACATACAAGACCTTTGATTGACCACCTACCTACCCAACACACACAGTACCCTCGATAGGCCACACACCTTCCCAACACATAACACATCCGACTGACCACCTACCCACCCAATATACTAGACTAACCACACTCTACATACAAGACCTTTGATTGACCACCTACCTACCCAACACACAGAGTACCCTCGATAGGCCACACACCTTCCCAACACATAACACATCCGACTGACCATCTACCCACCTAATATACTAGACTAACCACACCTTACATACAAGACTTTTGATTGACAATCTACCTACTCAATACACACAAAACACTTGTTTGATCACACATCAACCTAACAAACACAACTCTCGATTGACACTCCACCTTCCTAAAGCATAAGACTTTTGAAGGACCATCGACCAAAGATACAAAAATCATGATAAACAAACCACAACTCTGCAGACAAGACGTTTGATTGACCATCTACCTACCCTACACTCACAGTACTCTCGATAGGCCACTCACCTCCCCAACACATAAGACATCTGACTGACCACCTACCCACCCAATATACTAGACTAACCACACTCTACATTAAAGACTTTTGATTAACTATCTACCCACTCAACACACACAGACCCTCGATAGGCCACCCACCTTCCCAACACATTAGACATCCGACTGACCACCTACCCACCTAATATACTGGACTAACCACACCTTACATACAAGACCTTTGATTGACCACCTACCTACCCAACACACACAGTACCATCGATAGGCCACCCAACTTCCCAACATATAAGACATCTGACTGACCACCTACCTAATTATTATACTAGACTAACCACACTCTACATACAAGACTTTTGATTGATCACTCACCTACTAAACACACAGACGTTTGATTAAACACCCACATACTCAACACAGAGTCATGTTGATAGACCAAACCACCTTCCCCAAACATAAAACCTTTGATAGACCAACCACACACCCTACAGTCATAACTTAAAATACCATCACACTACCAAAAAGGCAGTCTCTTTATACACCCCCATCTACTCAATACGTGAGACACTTGGTTAACCACTCGCCTACCCAACACAAAGTCCTCTTGATAGACCACTCACCCCTCCCGACACATAATACATTTGACAGACTACTTACTTAACATACAAACTGACCATACACTCTACATCGAAGACGCTTGATTATCCACTCACCTACTCAATACACACAAAACACTTGTTTGATCACAACAATTTAACAAACACAACTGTCGATTGACACTCCACATTCCCAAAGCATCATACTACAATGAAAATAGTCCTATTGACATACCCCTACCTACCAAACATACGTACCACACACCATAAAATCATGACTTAACAGTCCACCCACATACTCAACACACAACACCTCTGATAGATAATCCACCTAACCATTACATAAAACCTTAGATTGACACCCAACATTCATGGATGACCTACCTACCAAACATACGAATTGACCACATTCCCAAAGCATATGAAGGACCACCTACCAAACATACGTACCACACACCATAAAATCATGACTTAACAGTCCACTCACCTACTCAACACACAACACCTCTGATAGATAATCCACCTAACCATTACATAAAACCTTTGATTGACACTCAACGTTCATGGATGACCTACCTACCAAACATACGACTTGACCACATTCCCAAATCATATGAAGGACCACCTACCAAACATACGTACCACACACCATAAAATAATGACTTAACAGTCCACTCACCTACTCAACACACAACACCTCTGATAGATAATCCACCTAACCATTACATAAAACCTTTGAGTGACACTCAACGTTCATGGATGACCTACCTACCAAACATACGAATTGACCACATTCCCAAAGCATATGAAGGACCACCTACCAAACATACGTACCACACACCATAAATCATGACTTAACAGTCCACCCACCTACTCAACACACAACACCTCTAATAGATAATCCACCTAACCATTATATAAAACCTTAGATTGACACTCAACATTTATGGAAGACCTACCTACCGAACATACAACTTGATTGACCGCCTACCTACCCATCACACATTTCTCTTGATAGACCAATCACCCTCCCATAATAAGACTTTTGTCAGACTATTTACTTAACATACAAGACTTACCACCTAACAGACATAACATAACATAAGGCTTTATTTGTCATTCCACCTATTTAACACACATGTACAAGACACTTACCAAGCTCCATAACCCTACCTATCCATTAGTAAGACTCATTATTTTCTCAACACACAGTTATCTTTACAGACCAACTACCCTCCCAACACATAATATTATTGACATACAACCTACTGTACATACAAGACTTACCACCCACCTACTCAACACACAAAAGACCAACCACACACTATACATATAAGACTCTTGGTTCCTCGCCCATTTACTCAACATACAACACCTCTGATACACCATTCCCTTGAACATTACATAAAACCTGTGATATTCCACCCAATCACCAAACACACATGACTCTTAATAGACCAATCCACCTACCTCTGCACACACAATTCCTTAGGACACACCCTACACCCACCACTCATCCTACAGACAAAATTCCTAGAGAACTACCCATCCACCATAAAAACACTATTGCTTCATATAATCATGTTTTAAAATAACATTTATTACACTGTAAGATAGGTTTAATATAGCTAAAGACCTAAAGTGTATCCTAAAATTCTGTTTTCTCTAGAAATATGAGAGCCGTTGGTGGAAAACATCCAAACCAAACATAGAAAATAAGAATCAGCTAGTAGTTTTATAGAAATTCTGCTATACAACTAAAAAAATACGAAAAAAAGTTAGGTTTAAAAACAATGAACATAGAAAAAGTTAGGTTAAAAAAATGAACATAGAAAAATTTAGGTTGAAAAAATGAACATAGAAAAGGTTAGGTTAAAAAATGAACACAGAAAAAGTTAGGTTTAAATGAAATGAACACAGAAAAAGTTAGGTTAGCAAACATCCGAAAAGTTCAGTTAAAATTACCAAACTCAAAAAATGGGACATTTTTTGACTTTGTTAATTTTAACAACTTTTCGGAAAAGTAAGGATAACAATCAACCTTTAGGTTGATTGCTAGACTTACTTTTCTGATGTTTGCTAACCTAACTTTTTCTGTGTTCATTTCGTTTAAACCTAACTTTTTCTGTGTTCATTTTTTTAACCTAACTTTTTCTATATTCATTTTTTTAACCTAACTTTTTCTATGTTCATTGTTTCTAAACCTAACTTTTTTTCGTTTTTTTTTAGTTGTATAGCAGAATTTCTATAAAACTACTTCCTGATTCTTATTTTCTATGTTTGGTTTGGATGTTTTCCACCAACGGCTCTCATATTTCTAGAGAAAACAGAATTTTAGGAAACACTTTAGGTCTTTAGCTATATTAAACCTATCTTACAGTGTAATAATGTTATTTTAAAACATGATTATATGAAGCAATAGTGTTTTTATGGTGGATGGGTAGTTCTCTAGGAATTTTGTCTGTATGATGAGTGGTGGGTGTAGGGTGTGTCCTAAGGAATTGTGTGTGTAGAGGTAGGTGGATTGGTCTATTAAGAGTCATGTGTGTTTGGTGATTGGGTGGAATATCACAGGTTTTATGTAATGTTCAAGGGAATGGTGTATCAGAGGTGTTGTATGTTGAGTAAATGGGCGAGGAACCAAGAGTCTTATATGTATAGTGTGTGGTTGGTCTTTTGTGTGTTGAGTAGGTGGGTGGTAAGTCTTGTATGTACAGTAGGTTGTATGTCAATAATATTATGTGTTGGGAGGGTAGTTGGTCTGTAAAGATAACTGTGTGTTGAGAAAATAATGAGTCTTACTAATGGATAGGTAGGGTTATGGAGCTTGGTAAGTGTCTTGTACATGTGTGTTAAATAGGTGGAATGACAAATAAAGCCTTATGTTATGTTATGTCTGTTAGGTGGTAAGTCTTGTATGTTAAGTAAATAGTCTGACAAAAGTCTTATTATGGGAGGGTGATTGGTCTATCAAGAGAAATGTGTGATGGGTAGGTAGGCGGTCAATCAAGTTGTATGTTCGGTAGGTAGGTCTTCCATAAATGTTGAGTGTCAATCTAAGGTTTTATATAATGGTTAGGTGGATTATCTATTAGAGGTGTTGTGTGTTGAGTAGGTGGGTGGACTGTTAAGTCATGATTTTATGGTGTGTGGTACGTATGTTTGGTAGGTGGTCCTTCATATGCTTTGGGAATGTGGTCAATTCGTATGTTTGGCAGGTAGGTCATCCATGAATGTTGAGTGTCAATCAAAGGTTTTATGTAATGGTTAGGTGGATTATCTATCAGAGGTGTTGTGTGTTGAGTAGGTGAGTGGACTGTTATGTCATGATTTTATTGTGTGTGGTACGTATGTTTGGTAGGTGGTCCTTCATATGCTTTGGGAATGTGGTCAAGTCGTATGTTTGGTAGGTAGGTCATCCATGAATGTTGAGTGTCAATCTAAGGTTTTATGTAATGATTAGGTGGATTATCTATCAGAGGTGTTGTGTGTTGAGTAGGTGGGTGGACTGTTAAGTCATGATTTTATGGTGTGTTGTACGTATGTTTGGTAGGTAGGGTATGTCAATAGGACTATTTTCATTGTAGTATGATGCTTTGGGAATGTGGAGTGTCAATCGACAGTTGTGTTTGTTAAATTGTTGTGATCAAACAAGTGTTTTGTGTGTATTGAGTAGGTGAGTGGATAATCAAGCGTCTTCGATGTAGAGTGTATGGTCAGTTTGTATGTTATGTAAGTGGTCTGTCAAATGTATTATGTGTCAGGAGAAGTGAGTGGTCTATCAATAGGACTATGTGTTGGGTAGGCGAGTGGTTAACCAAGTGTCTCACGTATTGAGTAGATGGGGGTGTATAAAGAGACTGCCTTTTTGGTAGTGTGATGGTATTTTAAGTTATGACTGTAGGGTGTGTGGTTGGTCTATCAAAGGTTTTATGTTTGGGGAAGGTGGTTTGGTCTATCAACATGACTCTGTGTTGAGTATGTGGGTGTTTAATCAAACGTCTGTGTGTTTAGTAGGTGAGTGGTCCATCAAAAGTCTTGTATATTAAGTAGGTTAGTCTAGTATATTAAGTAGGTAGGTGGACAGTCAGATGTCTTATGTGTTGGGAAGTTGGGTGGCCTATCGAGGGTACTGTGTGTGTTGGGTAGGTAGGTGGTCAATCAAAGGTGTTGTATGTAAGGTGTGGTTAGTCTAGTATATTAGGTGGGTAGGTGGTCAGTCGGATGTCTTATGTGTTGGGGTGGTGGGTGGCCTATCGAGGGTCTGTGTGTGTTGAGTGGGTAGATGGTCAATCAAAAGTCTTGTCTGCAGAGTGTGTGGTTTTGTTATCATGATTTTTGTATCTTTGGTTGATGGTCCTTCAAAAGTCTTATGCTTTGGGAAGGTGGAGTGTCAATCGAGAGTTGTGTTTGTTAGGTTGATGTGTGATCAAACAAGTGTTTTGTGTGTATTGAGTAGGTAGATGGTCAATCAAAAGTCTTGTATGTAGCGTGTGGTTAGTCTAGTATATTAGGTGGGTAGGTGGTCAAATGTATTATGTGTCGAGAGGGGTGAGTGGTCAATCAAAGGTTTTGTTTGTAAGGTGTGGTTAGTCTAGTATATTAGGTGGGTAGATGGTCAGTCGGATGTGTTATGTGTTGGGAAGTTGTGTGGCCTATCGAGGGTACTGTGTGTGTTGGGTAGGTAGGTGGTCAATCAAAGGTCTTGTATGTAAGGTGTGGTTAGTCTAGTATATTAGGTGGGTAGGTGGTCAGTCGGATGTCTTATGTGTTGGGGTGGTGGGTGGCCTATCGAGGGTCTGTGTGTGTTGAGTGGGTAGATGGTCAATCAAAAGTCTTGTATGTAGAGTGTGGTTAGTCTAGTATATTAGGTGGGTAGGTGGTCAGTCAGATGTCTTATGTGTTGGGGAGGTGAGTGGCCTATCGAGAGTACTATGTGTGTAGGGTAGGTAGATGGTCAATCAAAAGTTTTGTCTGCAGAGTGTGTGGTTTTTTATCATGATTTTTGTATCTTTGGTCGACGGTCCCTCAAAAGTCTTATGCTTTGGGAAGGTGGAGTGTCAATCGAGAGTTGTGTTTGTTAGGTTGATGTGTGATCAAACAAGTGTTTTGTGTGTATTGAGTAGGTAGATGGTCAATCAAATGTCTTGTATGTAGCGTGTGGTTAGTCTAGTATATTAGGTGGGTAGGTGATCAAATGTATTATGTGTCAAGAGGGGTGAGTGGTCTGTCAAGAGGACTATGTGTAGAGTGTGGTTAGTCTAGTATATTAGGTGGGTAGATGGTCAGTCAGATGTCTTATGTGATGGGGAGGTGAGTGGTCTATCGAGGGTACTGTGTGTGTTGGGTAGGTAGGTGGTCAATCAAAGGTCTTGTATGTAGAGTGTGTTTAGTCTAGTATATTGGGTGGGTAGTTGGTCAGTCAGATGTCTTAGGGATAGGTGATGGATTATCAAGGGTCTTATGTGATGAATAGGAAGGTGATCTATCAAGAGTGTTGTGTGTTCTAGGTTCTCCATGTGTTTGGGTCTCTGGGAGTTGTGTATATACATTTTCTGATCGAATATTTTACAACCACAAGAGACCAAACTTTCTTACTGTTAATACCACGGTTTCTACAACAGAGACGTTTCAACTAACTATTTGTTTATTTGTTCAATGTGCAAAGAATCAATAGCACCAGGTTTTGTTAAAATCAAGCTTAAAATGTTAACATTATAGAGAATTTATTCCTATTGGCTACTTACACTTTGCCAACTGATTGTAGTCAACTAAATAATTATGTAGGTTAAACAATTAATTTACAAGTGTTACATCAGTTTTGTACGTTGTTTTGAGGTCAAACTAAGTTTTTAAAGGTTCTATAAGAGTATTTTAAAGGGTTTTTTAATGTTTAGGACAAATATCATTGATATGACACTGAATTTTAATAATTTTAGGGAATTATAACATATTTTGTACACAAATAACCCTATTTATGGACATTTTAACTAAATTTTAAGGGGTTTGGGTTCCATGTCATAGTTTCTCTGACTATTGTGTTGTTAATAGATCATATATCAAAGGGTCCAGCAGCCTTAGTTAGTAACAAAGACTACACTCGTTCATCTTCGTTCATCTAGTTAGTAACAAAGACTCGTACATCGTTCATACGGAATGTAAAACAATGCTTGTGGGATTTGATAACAGCCACGGGTTGACCTTTGAGGTCAGTGATGTGATAACAGTGATAAAGCCCGGTCACCGTACACCAGTATGCCTCTTATGTAACAGTGTATTAAATAAAAATAAAAAAGAAGTAAATAATTAATATAAATAATAGCTGCCCCTTGATTTTTAATTAAAATGTGTATTGCGGGTTGCCTAGAGTGTTAAGTACGTACACAACTGTGATTAGATAGACAAGTATAGATAGGTAACAGTGTATTAAATAAAAATAAAAAAAGAAGTAAATAATTAATATAAATAATAGCTGCCCCTTGATTTTTAATTAAAATGTGTATTGCGGGTTGCCTAGAGTGTTAAGTACGTACACAACTGTGATTAGATAAGTATAAGTATGTAACTGTGTATTAAATAAAAATAAAAAAAGAAGTAAATAATTAATATAAATAATAGCTGCCCCTTAATTTTTAAATAAAACGTGTATTGCGGGTTGCCTAGAGTGTTAAGTACGTACATGGAAAATATTGGACAAAAAAGTGCATTTTATATAGTATAACATGGAAAAAGTTAGGTTAAGAGTGTATTTATTAAAAAAATGATATAAATTAAATAAAAAATTAATTAAATAGGTAGACTAACAGTGTATGTTATATAATAAAGCTAGGTTAACAGTGTTTTTATTAAAAAGTTGAGAAAAATTAAATAAAAAATTAATTTAAATAGGTAGGCTAACAGTGTATTTATTAATAAATAAAAAGTGCCTTCATGTTTTAGTAGGCAAGTCCCGCATTTCAATACTGTATTGCAGGTAGCGCCTTCATTTTTAATATATAATTAATTAAATAAAAGGTAGCGCCTTCATTTTCCGTGATACTATAGAGACCTGAGTCTGAAACCCCCACCAATGTACTACTAGAGAAGTTTGTTACTTTCGGGAAATATCTGTTTTACTTAAGTTAACAGAAGTACTTTATATATATATATAACATGATAACACTTAGCTAACTTTTAAATATTTACTAAAGAAAATCCATTTCAATCTAGTAAGTTCATCATCATCGTTGTATAGAGAATCAAGAGGTTATGAAAATCTTTTAAAATAATACATATGTTGATTTATTATTTTAAGAGCTGATAGTAACAATATTTTATAAAGGCATGTGTATGGATAAATTTGAGAAGTTGTTAAACTGTATAGCTTTGAATCTTCATGATAAAATCTAATGAAGTGATTTAATGACATTTGATTTGGTCGTTGAGAAGTAATGATAGATTTTATTTTTTATTTTTGTAAGTAGTACTTTGTTTCGATTATTCAATAGTTATTCTATATATCAGTACAGTACATCGAAGAGCTCATTATTTGTTGCATTTGTGGGTGCAATCTCTAATGTTCGAGATGAATGTATACATATGGATAAGCTGAAGTTACATATCTACTTATATTTAACTATTGATTTACCCCCATACAAACTCCGACATACAATATGGGATTTAGTTGAACCCTTATTATTAAATCAATGGTTAAATCAACATTACAACTATTATATACCGTATTTATGTTGTTTCTTTACCATACAATTTTATTCTAATTATTACTATAAAAATTCTGTGCTTTAATTTTTGATATGTTGTTTAGCTGATTTTATGTTTGGGCACGAGTTTAACGAATATTAATATAGAATTCATTATCAAAGATTAAAATAAGATAATATATGCATCAAACTATAAATCTAAAAAAAGTTAAAGTTCGTCTTATTTTATTAAGCGAAGTTAGAGATTAGAAGCCCTTTCTAACACTTAACCACTAAATCTAGATTGTAGAGTGAGAAAAAAGAAAATAATGCAATGTCTATTTTCAGTTAAGTAAGCCCTAACTGTATCCACTGATCTAAGAATGGACTCATATAATAAAAAATGTACTTTTATCGAAAAAACTAATATTTCTCCCTATTTGAATACAGTATATTGTTTCTATGTATGGTCAGATGTTCTGTTTGTACTCTTTCAACGTCACAGCAGCACATAACCCGTTTGCAGTGCTGCTCTCTAATAACAAAATGGCAAAGCTAAATGAATATCTAGAAACAGCACAATTCTTCTTTTGCTTAGAGATTTTTTTTGACTTCCAATAAAAACGTATTTCTCTATTAATATACTTTGGTTGTACTGTAATATATTTTATTCTTACTGTTATAATGGACAAAAACAATTATGAGAATAAAGATAAAGTTATAATCAAATTAAGCATGGATGAAGTTTAGTTGCATTAAATATGTTAAAAAAACGTGTTTAGGATTAAATGTTGGCACACGCAGGTTAGGAATATTATATATCCTATAACAGAACTTAGACCTACCAAACAAATATAATTTAGTCAGTTTAGGAGTCTCAAAACCTTTTGGCATGAACTTACAAAATTGCAATGCAATCTTTTAACAATTTTACAGAATAATGAGAAACAAAAAAATTAGTTTTCTTAATCTGTTTATTTCTAAGGATTTATGTTATCATTTAAATAATATTTTAGTCAAAACCATTGTTATACATAAATAAGAACATGGTAAAAGATATAATCCAAAACTCTACAGCATAATTATAGATATGAACAATAGGTGTACCCCCATTAAAAAGACAACGGCAACACATAACCTGCACACTATATTTCATATTTATAATTAGAATCACTACAAATTGATCAATTTAAATTTATTTGTATTTACTTACGCATATCAAAGTATACGTTTCAGAAAGCTACAACGTGAACAAGTAATTAAGTTTCTGTCGTATAGAAGGCAAGGAAACGTTGTGTTAGAGGACTGATAAGAACTTTTTTTAATGTTATAATTTTGAAATTTATAAAATGTACAGAACACATTCCTGTCAACCACGTATGGTTATTTAGTCATGAACGGGTTAATGTATTGTGAAAACTCCAGTTTCGACAGATACTCTTTTAGACAAATATAATTAATAGTTTGGTGAACTGTACATTGATACAATGAAAAATATTTTCTATCTTGTTTTATCAATCAATTATTGGTATAGCAAAGAAAACTTGTGTTATGAGTTGTTCTTAGTTTATAAATATTTAGTAGCATAAATACGATATGTGTTTTTAACTTGTACTACTCTTTGACAGGTATTTATTGGAACTATCTGAAGATGGCAGCAGTTTCATTCCTGTCAACACCTTATTTCCTGGAAAGGCCGATCTCCTCTTTAATCTTAATCTACCCATTACCTATAGACTATTGATCTGTGTGGGGAACTTATCAAACAAAATAAGTGGGAGATCCAATACAGTACCAGGTGAACATTACTGATAAACCTGCGGTAATCCACCTCAGGTCGTCTAGGACCGCTCTTCTAAACGTCTGGTGCCATTGAACAAATATAAACCTAGCACCAACAAATAACATTCAAACAACGCTCAAGATTAGCTGTTGCACATACTTCCTTTTATAATAAATATAAGTAGGATTAGCCAAAACATAGCTATATCCAATCGAGTATTAAATATAATTTTATATTTTCCTGGCTGTATTATATTCTACCAAGTAACAGCCATAAAACAACGTAACCATACAAATAAATAACCCCATTTCTTTAACCGTTATCAAGGGAGTAAACAAAGATCACTTCTTGGTATGAAAAACAATATTGCTGCAAGGGGAATGTGGAGGCCCCGAGCAAATTTCAGTGGAGGAAATAGGTCACAGTGTGGATGAGGCAGCTCCCAGCAGTGTACGTACCTTCTGCCTCATGTATTATTGTTAGATATGACATTTTTACACATGTTTAATCCGATAGAACAGTGGATGTACAACTTACTATAAAATAACGTAATAAACTAAGCGTTTTATGTCAACTTTCAGCCAAATAATAATCTACTTTTATTAATAGTTGAACTATTTACTTAAAAGGTTTTAAGATCATTTTCTATAAACGTTGATACTTTTAGGGGTAACAAACATAAAACTACGGTTTTAAATATAATGAGTTATTATTTGTACATTATGCCAAATTTCATTTGACACGTAATACATTAAACACCGTGGGCCCTACAAGGTGATGGAATAATATTTTTGGACCATCGTACAACTCAGCGTTTAAAAGTAATAATTCAGTGCTAAATAAAAATGTACTTTTAGAATCAAGTATCATTTATCACTATGGACTCGCAACTATCATTTTTATCACATCAGGGACGGCCCACAGGAAGTCAGAAGATCATTTTAAATGATAGCATAGTTCAAATCATACACCAAATTACAGCTCTTCAATAAGAGAATGTAACACCACAGATCCGACCTCAAAGTGTTGTTCCTATACAAAATGGCAACGGCTTAAATTTACACCCTTAAGCTTGATAAAACCATTCTTAGTTAGTTGAGCCATTGTAGCTTGTAAAATATCGATAATGTGCCTAAAAATCTATCATTTGTTTGTAACTTTGACAAACAAGGACGGTCCCCGAGGAGTCATAAAATATCTTAAAGAGAATGTTGAGATGTATCAAAATAAAAATCGTTATTTGGACAATACAATTACACAAATCTGACTGTAAAGAATTTATCCTACATTAAAAAGCAGTAGTTTAAATGTATAAAACTAAGCTGATTGAAAATGCCATTTTTAAACGCTGCAGAAATAGTATATCTAAATTTGTAACATATTATAGAAGAAAATCCACACAATAACATGGTTAAGTTTAGCCTACCCGGCTATTGTTTGTTATATTGTTTTGACATTGAATTGTTTTGGGCATTTTTATGATTACGTATGATATTCGGTCTGGTAATTACGTATGATATTCGGTCTGGTAATTACGTATGATATTCGGTCTGGTAATTCTAAAGGAATAAGTAAGACCCACGTGTTGATGCGATCAGCACATGTTTGATGTGTTCTCATATGGATAACTCTCTTGAGGTATTTGAAATCACAGATGTTTTTATTTAATACCTGTGTGTACTAGTTTAATGTTTAATGTTTATATTTAAATTTTATTTAACGGACATTTTACACACACTCGAACAAACAAATTTTGAAAAATGTGTTGAATTTAATTAGAAAATAAAATTTAGTATAGAATACATAAAAGGGTGAATAAAAATATCTATTATACTGTACATATACGACGTAACTATTGAACATTGTATGAGTAAATAGTCATGATATGTGTTTTATTTATTGAGTCATTAGTTATTTACCTTTAAATTTTTAAAATCAACTTTAATCCCTAAATTAAATTCAAGTAATTTAGTGTAAAAAGTAATTAATGCAAGTATGCAGGTTTGCTGTCATGCACACAGTTTGGGTGTGTCTTACGACAGTTTGGGTGTGTCTTACGACAGTTTGGGTGTGTCTTACGACAGTTTGGGTGTGTCTTACGACAGTTTGGGTGTGTCTTACGACAGTTTGGGTGTGTCTTACGACAGTTTGGGTGTACCTTACGACAGTTTGGGTGTGTCTTACGACAGTTTGGGTGTGTCTTACGACAGTTTGGGTGTGTCTTACGACAGTTTGGGTGTATCTTACGACAGTTTGGGTGTATCTTACGACAGTTTGGGTGTGTCTTACGACAGTTTGGGTGTATCTTACGACAGTTTGGGTGTGTCTTACGACAGTTTGGGTGTGTCTTACGACAGTTTAGGTGTGTCTTACGACAGTTTAGGTGTATCTTACGACAGTTTAGGTGTATCTTACGACAGTTTATGTGTGTCTTACGACAGTTTGGGTGTATCTTACGACAGTTTGGGTGTGTCTTACGACAGTTTGGGTGTATCTTACGACAGTTTAGGTGTATCTTAGGACAGTTTGGGTGTATCTTATGACAGTTTTATAATAGTAATAAGCTTATTTTTCATATCATTATCAAGTAAAATTAAGTCCATGAGCAGGTAACATTTTTTTATCCTCACTTTCCTATAAGGCATGCATATTTCTTATTTAGGTAATATTAAACTTATTATAGTAATTAATAAGTAAAATTATTTTAATTTTCTATTTTATCACGAGGTTTGGACGTCACCACTGATAAAGGAACATGCAATGCCTAAGTAACTTTTATTAAATACTCAAGTCAATTAATTCTAATAATAAATAATATATAAAAGTAATTTAAGATAAAATGTTTCAGTTTAAAGAAATTAACAAACGTGAGGAGAGAGAAGCCGTAAATATGACGTTAGGAGTTTCACTCAACATGGAAACGTATTGACGTAGTTAGTCAGTGTTTTACAATGCAGGGGAACGAATAATCCTCGTTTGCACTGCAAATACACTGCACGGAATATGAAATTACACCTTGTTCCTTTATCTCGACAAAGTGTTTTGCAGCAACATGACTACTGTCGGCGCAGAAGCTACGTTACGTGCACCCGAGATTGAAGGTTGTTTTCTAAGGAACAAGAGGCCTACGAAAAATCTTATCACATCATTGTTTTCCTCGTTTAATTTTACGTTATGAGTTATGTATATTAATATTTTATTACGAGTTTTAATGATTTTTATCCTAGTTGACACAATCCAAAAACGTCACGCTTCTTTCAAAAAGCACGGTGAAAATTTTTGTTTAGTCCAGTATAATGCTCGTAATATTTGTAATAAGACTGACCCGAGAGATACTAATCTCGATTTAGTTCACATATCTGAAATCTAGTTGCGTGATGATAATTTTAATAATGGTCTTAAATTAGTTTCCTTTGAAACAGGAAAGACCATTTAGGAGGAGGCGTTGCAATTTTCTCTAAAATGTTTCTAAGCTGTGAAGTTAAGGAAAATATAAAAAGCTTGAGGTTAGAATCACAAATAGAGCTGACTGGTGTATCAATCTCTCTATTAAAAACTAATATACGAGTAGTTATTATCTACATACCTCCTACTGGTAACTTTGACATTTTTTAAAATAGACTTAACAAAGTTTTTATACACCTTGAGTCTTTTAGTTATCGTAAAATATTATGAAGAGATTTTAATGTTCCGTTTCACAGTCCGACCAAACAAGAGTGTGTAATCATGAATAACAAGTTTAACTTATGTAGATTTGTAGCTCCACAAGAATAACTTTCACTGGCAGCAATATTATCGACAGTATAGTGATCTAATCCGGGATCAGATCAAATCTTGCAGGTAGAAAATATTGAAATATAATTTTCAGACCACAGAGATCATTTGTGGTCTAAACTAAAGTTTAGTATACGAACAGGTGTGCCATTCACAAGAAATATCCATATAAAACCGCGTTATTTTAGTGAGGATGCTATAAGTACATTTACGACTTTATTGCGGGCGGAGAGCTGGGATGACGTGTATAATAACAAATCCAAATAACAAATTTGAAGTTTTCTCAACAATGTTCATGTATTATGTTGATATAGCTTTTCCGATTACTGTAAAGTAAAAAAAATATATATATATTAGGAATAAATCCCATCAGAAATGGATAGCTTAAAAATATTTATATTCACTTTCAACATTCCTTACCACGAACAACTAAATTAGAACAAACTATCTTTAAAAGAGACGTGTATATAAAATGAAGATTGACGAATCGAAGCGTTCTTTTTATGATTCCCAAATCACAAATTCGAAAAATCGTTCAAAATCAATCTGGAAGACAGTTAATGACACAATACATTTTAAAACACAAAACAGAAAGAAAACATTGAACGTTGTTAATGGCAAGCAAATCAGTAACTGCAGCGAAACGGCTGAATACTTTAATACTTTCTTTGCAGAATAAAGGCTGTCAAAGTCGAGTGGAAATTTTATTTGAGTGGAAAGTATCCACCTCTTAAGAGTCTGTACCTTTCTGAGATGTCAGTTTTAGACGTTGAGACAGTGGTGGGGTGGTTGAGAATCAAGAATGTTTTATTTCCATTGATTTCTGTTAACAAAAATAGAAAACGTCAATTCATACTATCTACACCTATGAACAAAACTCATAAGGCCTATGCAGATAAACTCAATTACAATAATTACTGTACCACACTGACACTAACAACACTTGAATATATTGCAAGACAACATTTGTCTGTTACTGAATGAATTTTACCAATATATTTTCAAAACTTACTAGTAATTTCCCAAAGTTAAAGTAATTAATTTTAATACGGAAAATCTTAAACATTTTAAATCATTGACCTATATGTTCAGAACTGAATATCAACTGGGCTATCCAAAAAATCTTTGACGGAATAAAAAGGGGTTTTCAACAGCCAATTGCTTATCGTGGATTTGAATTTACTTAAAGGAACCTCTCCAGTTTCAGAATGAAGCTTACTAAAAAATTGTACACAATTAATTTTGAAAGAGGTCCCTTTTTTGGAAGTTTATGGTATTGAATAACAATTCTGACCCTATCTCTGGTGTTATGAGTGTGAATTTCGTCTCTGCGAGTAAACTCAGATATTTGAAGCCTAGTGTGCAAATTGTACATAACTTATGTGAAGAGTACAAATGCTGCTGGCGTAGACGAGATTCCTTGTACAGTATTAAAAAAGAATTTTTCTTCAATAAGTATAGTATTCACTTACACGTGCAATTTCAGTTTATTTTCTGGCATATTTCCAAAACTCTTAAAAATTTGCAAAGTAATTCCAGTGTACAAATTAGGGAATAAAGATCGACCTGAAAACTACAGACCTATTTCAATTCTTTCATCCTTTTCAAACATTCTTGAATCAATGTCAAAATCTTGTCACTTTTCCAGAAATCAGCACTATCTCTACTCAGCAGCATGGGTTCCACCAAGGGAAATCCACCACATCGGATATTTTATAAAAGATCTTATTCTTTCTTTAGACAAAAAATATCATTCCCTTGGCGTTTTCTGTAATCTAAAAAAAGCATTTGATTCCGTTGATCACAATATTCTTTTCGAAAACTAGATAGATATGGAGTTCGAGGTCATTCGCTTTAATTTATGAAATCATACTTGTCCAAAAGGAATGAAACCGTACAAATCCACGATGGCCCAGTGAGTACAGAATATATATTTATATTCTGTACTCACTGTGAAGGCCATAATTAAATATTCTCTTCGTTTAATAAAGTCACTTATGGCGCCACAAAGGCTCTATTATTGGCCCTATATTATTCCTTATTTATACAAACGACCTTCAAAAGATTTCAAAAGACCTCAGAGCTACAATTTTTGCTGATGATTGTTCTTTTCTTGTCTCTAATAAAACTCAAAACTTGACTATGTCGACTACAAACAACCAGTTGAAAAATCTAAATCAATGGTCCACTTTGAATAATTTAAAGTTAAACATCAGCAAAACTAACACTATTCAGTTTCATTTGGGGAACACCCACCAGTTTCCGCTCCAGGGGCTTGTGGAGCGATGAATCCAAACAAGAAACTTCAGTTAAATTTCTGAGTCTACACATTGACAATAGGCTCAACTGGAGCGGTCACGTAGATTACGTTTGTAAAAGGCCTCGAACTATGGGATTCGCTCTCGACTGTCTCGCCAAGTCTGTAGCCAAGATAGTCTACAAATGGTATATTTTTCTCACGTAGAATTGATCTTAAAAATAGATTCCAGAGTTAATTCTCTGGGGTCCATCCAGCGTAATGAATTTTAATAGTGTTTATCCTCCAAAAGTGGTGTCTGCGAATAATTGTAAAAAGTAGGAGGTTCGAGTCCTGTAAGTCCCTTTTTAACGAAAAAAATCCATAGTCTACTCTGACTGGTCTTGTAGGATACGAATTATTTTATAATTTGTTTGTTTGTTAAAAGAAGCCCACATATTTTTCTGAACAATAGGAATTTTCATATACAAGATCTAAAGAGCCTCTATCTGTGTCTGGACATAACTCCGGTGATTTAGAGGGGACCATACTATTTAAGAACGAAAGTTTTCAACAAGCTGCCAAAGGAAATAAAACAAGAACATAATTTATGTTCATTCAAGAAGAAATTAAAAATCTATTTCTTAGTAAATGCTTATTGTTTATAGGATTTGTAGTATAGTTTCATAGTTTAAATTCTAGATTTATTTACTTGACGTGTAGTATAAATATGTATTTTTACATGTACGAATAAAGATTCTGAATTTTTGAAGTAACGGAATTTGAACTAGTTTCCATTGTTCATCAAATCTACAACGTTATTACTAAATACCCTGATAATGTATCTCTAATACTTGGTTAATAGAAATGTTTTCTATAAGTTTTATAAATTTTAGAATTTTAACATTTCTATCAATACTTATCAATTCATTGAAATATTGATAAGCTTCTAGGGGTCGTAAAATTAATTACTGGGTCTTGTTGTAATCCTTATAACATGAATAGTTACGATATATTACTTTCGTATGTGTAAATAGTTGCAGTGATTTTAAATCAGTTAAAAACAATTTAAAATAACTATAAATTGATATATTTAAATCAAAATAAAATGACTGCATTTACTTACACATATTAAAATAATGTATAGTAACTATTCATATTATAAAAATAATTACAAGACCAAGTAATTGATTTTACAACCTCTAGAAGCCGAGAAAACAATGTTTCAGCGCATTGATAACAACTTTTTTTCTCGAAAATATAAAATTCTAAAATTTATAAAACTTATAGAAAACATTCCTATCAACCAGCTATTAAAATATAAATGAGTAATAACGGTGTAAATGTGATGTACAGTGAAAACTAGTTACTTTTTTGTTGTTCCAACTAGGATAAAAATTATTAGAACTTGTAATACAATTTTAAAATACATAAGTATTAAATAAGGAAAACAATGGTGTGATTAGATTTTTCGTAGACCTCTTAATTCCTTAGAAAACAACCTACAAACTCGAGTGTACATAATTTCAAATATGGTACTATCATTATTATTTATCAGCTGCAGACACAACTCGAAGAACAATTCTCGTTTCTTCCCCACTTCAGTGGATCGTTACAGTTGCGTCAGTGTCATATTAAAAAACGATAGGTCAGTTATCTAAAACAGCATATACATTATTTTCAATTCATAGAGAATAAACGATATGCCATAAATAATAAATAATAAACATAAAATAGAAAATAATTATTTGAGTGATGATGGTCAATAAGAATTACTATCAAATTTTCTCCAACTAAAAAACTCATCTATGGTGTAGATTGGACGTTGCAGGAGCCAGTTTTTGTGATTTTTTTACATATTTTCCAGTCTTTATGTGTTCAGGTAGGTAGTTGGAAAGTGTTACCCCCATGTAGGATGGCTTTTTTTCAAATAGGGCAGACTGATATTGTCGTAAAGTGTTGTCTGAGGAACTGCGGGTGTTGTATTGGTGTAGGTTGTTTCCAAGAGTCAAATTTTTCTCTTGAGCATATGCTGTTACCTCAAGGATATATGTTGAAACTAAACTAAGAATTGAGAGTTCAACAAAACCCATTAAAATATGAATGAGAGTTGCATACCCATTACAAATATATTTATTTTCAATTTCCTGTCTTGAAAATTATTGTATTAAACATAGTTGATTTTGATACTCATTTCTACCTCGTCTACATAAATTGAATCCCCAAAGATTAAAACTGTTAATAGGAATCATGTATTGCCGTAGAAAATACAGCAATAATGTACATATTTAATAAGTTGTATATAGCAATAGCTATAAATGTACAACAATAAAAATATGATAGATTTATTTGCGTTTTTTATACAGATCATCCATGACGTATAATGTATCATTTTTTGTAACATTACAGAACTATTACATAAACCAACAGTATTGTCGTTTCCTGTACTATCTTTTGAACATTTTAAAAACAACTCCATTGTTAATGCGTAGGTTTCAGGGTAAATTGTTTGCTCTAGACTGTCAATACCAGGCACTGACGAGTCTGTTAACTGTCACTTCCACAGCTTGGATTTACATCGCCAACAGTTGCTGTAGCCTACATTGTTTTTCACTCGATAAGGCAAGTCTGGCAAGGAAATTACGATTTTTATTATTGTGATTGGAATGAGTAATCTGAGAATAAACTGTTTGCCTTAGACTGTCAATACCAGGGACTGACGAATCTGTTTATTGTCACTTCCACAGCTTGTATTTACATCGCCAACAGTTGCTGTAGGCTACATTGTTTTTCACTCGATAAGGTAAGTCTGGCAAGGAAATTACGATTTTTATTATTGTGATTGGAATGAGTGACCTGAGAATAAACTGTTTGCCTTAGACTGTCAATACCAGGGACTGACGAATCTGTTTATTGTCACTTCCACAGCTTGGATTTACATCGCCAACAGTTGCTGTAGCCTACATTGTTTTCCACTCGATAAGGTAAGTCTGGCAAGGAAATTACGATGTTTATTATTGTGATTGGAATGAGTGACCTGATAGTAAACTGTTTGCTCTAGACTGTCAATAGCAGGGACTGACGAGTCTGTTTACTGTCACTTCCACAGCTTGGATTAACCTCACCAACAGTTGCTGTAGCCTACATTGTTTTTCACTCGATAAAGTAAGTCTGGCAAGGAAATTACGATGTTTATTATTGTGATTGGAATGAGTGACCTGAGAATAAACTGTTTGCTCTAGACTGTCAATAGCAGGGACTGACGAGTCTGTTTACTGTCACTTCCACAGCTTGGATTTACATCGCCAACAGTTGCTGTAGCCTACATTGTTTTTCACTCGATAAGGTAAGTCTGGTAAGGAAATTACGATGTTTATTATTGTGATTGGAATGAGTGACCTGAGAGTAAACTGTTTGCTCTAGACTGTCATTAGCAGGGACTGACGAGTCTGTTTACTGTCACTTCCACAGCTTGGATTAACCTCGCCAACAGTTGCTGTAGCCTACATTGTTTTTCACTCGATAAGGTAAGTCTGTCAAGGAAATTACGATGTTTATTATTGTGATTGGAATGAGTGACCTGAGAGTAAACTGTTAGCTCTAGACTGTCAATAGCAGGGACTGATGAGTCTGTTTACTGTCACTTCCACAGCTTTGATTATCCTTTGACTAACAAACAGACGTGGTCAATTGTTTTTTTCTTTTTTTTTTTTCTCAATAAGTAATTCAGTCAAAGAAGCTTACAATTTTTATTAGTTCTGAAATAAATAAAATAACTGCTTCAGTTTGTCAAACAATCCAATATATTATTGGTTTAATATTTCTCATACTTTACCAATTTTAACATGTTGTCCTCTGTTCTTCAGCTTATTTACCTTGACATGGTATACGTGTCGTTTTTCATGACTTTCCAAAATTTTGAATGTAAGTTTTATTGATATATGAATACCACAATCGAAATTTTACCAGTTATGGCGTTATATATGGCATTTTGTATTATTTTTTTTATTTTGTTTATCACCACTGTGGGTATATGGTATTTACTCGCTTTGCTTGTTGGGAGCTTCCCCCCCAAACCCCCATTAAACTCTTGGCTTCATTATGACTTAAAAAATAATCATGAGCTTTCAAAGTACGGAAGATCAATGACTACCTAAGTTGACAGTCGGTGATATCAAAACCTTCGTAGTGGTTTCACAGAAGATCACGGGTGTCTAGCTGAGACGATCATGGTTGGTTATCTAAGTCAAGTATAGTTAGCTGCTAAAGTTGATCCCGGGTATTTACCGATTTTATTCCGGGGAGCCTACTTAGGTTCATGCCAGTCGACTACCCAAGTTGATTATAGGGGCTATAGAAGATGATCGCAGGAGTTACCTAAGTTAGTCACAGTTGCTACCCAAGTTAATCACGGGGAACTATCCGAGTTGATCACGGAAATAATCCGCATTGATCACAGGGGGCATCAAGAAGGGCTGGAAAAATTGTACACGGAGGGTTTCCTAAGTTTAAAACGGCATACTACCCAAGTTGATTATAGGGGGCTACACAAGATGATCAAGGGGGGTACCCAAGCTAATGATGGGTGGCACCCAAAATGATCACGAGGGCTACAGATGTTGATTAAGGGGGGCCTAGGTCATTACCGGTGACTATCCAAGTTTATAACAGGGGCTTCCCAACATGATCACGGTGGGCTGCCAAGTTAATCACGAGGTCTACCTTCGTTAATCACGGGGGACATCTAATTTGTCACGGATGGCTACCCAAAAGATGCTTCGCAAGTTGATCACAGGGGGCTTCCCAACTTGATCATGGGGGCTACCAAAGATGATCACAAGGGCTACCTACGTTGATCGCTGGGGCTAGCTATTTTAATTACGGGTGGCTACCCAAGTTGATCCCAGGGGCCTTCCCAAATTGATCACGGGGAGTTACCCAAGTGGCTGCCTGAGTTGATCACGGTTGGCCATCTAAGTTAATTACGGGGGATACTTAAATTGATCACGGGGGCCTAGCAAAGTTGATTAAGAACCCGCTATAGGTTTCAGCACCAATAGCTACTCAAGATGATCACGATTGATTACCCAAGCTGATTGCTACTCAAACTGATCACAGATGCTACCCAGGTTAATCAGCGGGACCTACCCAAGTTCAACACGGGAGCTACGCTAGTTGATGACGGGGAGTTAACCAAGATTACCATGTGTGCTGCCCATAATAATCAAGGGTGGTACCAAAGTTGATAATGGAAGCTGCCAACGTTAATAATGGGTTGGGTGTAACCCAGCTTATCATGGATGCTACCCAAATTAATCACGTGGGCTACCCAATTCAGTTAAGGGAAAGGGAGCTAACCATGTTGATCACAAGGGACTACCCAAGTTTATCACAGATGTGGAGGGGTTACCCAAGATGATCATAGTGGTCTACCTGAGTTGATCACTGGAACTGTCCAAGCTGATCATGGCTGACTACCTAAGTTAATCACTGTAGGCAATAACAGTTATCACGGGGACTACAAAAGATAATCACGGGTGGTTTTAACTTCATAACTTATTTTAATCTAGCTTAAATGGGGGAAACTATCTCAAAAAATCTTATGTTTTTGAAAAACACAACTTTACCAACAATTTGTCAGGAAACTATAGTATGTACTACAAAAATGGATCTGACACTTTTTTTATTGAATTTAATTGTAAATTTTATATATCATTAGATGCTATACAAACTAAACGTTAAAGATTCAGTAAAACAAAAACTTCAACTGTGCAAACAGGTAAGCATTTTCTCTTCAGGCATTTTAAATATTTTCTGGGTTATGAAAAGTACAAATTGTAAATGTATAGCAACTTTTTTTAATAAAAGAAGAGGTAAATAATGAATGAGTTTTAAAGCTCTAGCTTCTTTTAATCATGCTTAAATGGGAGGAACTACTAAAAAATCACATGTTTTTAACAAAATCTTAACTTTACCGACCTTTTGTAAGGAAACTGTAGTACACGCCACATAAGTATATATGCCACTTTTTTTACACTATTACATTTTCAATTTAAATATTTCATTAGATGTTGTCCAAACTAAATATTAGAGCTTGAGTAGAATAAAACTTCAAGCCTGCAAACAGTTCGGTGTTTTCAAGTCAGCCATTTTGATTTTTTTCTAGGTTATGAAAAGTTACAAATCAAATTTTATAGCAATTTTCGTAACAAAGTAGTAAAGGTAGACTGTGTAAGGTTTTAAGTTCTTACAACAACTTAAAAAGCAATAAAATACGAAAAACCTAAGGAGAATATAATATAATTTTTTTAACGAAAATTGGAATTAAACGATTGTTTTCTTAGTTATTATCAAAATTACAAAAAAATTGCTCATTAAGAAAGTTGTAGGAAACTTAATTAAAAATCCGTAATATTCTGTCAGATTTTATCTATTTCCAACGGTTAAGCCAAAATCAAGCGGTAAGTAAAACTCTGCAAACAGGTAAAAAAACTCCACCATTTTGATTTTTTGTGGGTTAAAAACTGAATTTTTTTTAGTTTTCGGAATTTTATCATCGGCTACTCAGTAAAACCCACAAGTGCGCCAAATTTCAAGTTTTTAGCTTATCTGGGAGTGGGTTAAAATTAGTTTACGTCAGGCTATCCAAGATAGTTGATTGAGGGGGCTACCTAAGTTGATCACGGGGGCTAGTCAAGTTGACCATAGGGGCTACCCGAGATGATCATCTTGGGGAGGGGGTCTACCCAAGATAATCATAAGTGGTTAGATGGTCAACAGAGTGGTAAACGTAAATAGTGTGCAAGGTTTTTAAGTTTCCAACTTGTTTTTTAATCATGCTTAAATGGCAGGATATATTCAAAAAACCTCAACTTAACCAACTTTTTGTGAGGAAACTGTTGCATATACAGCATATAGGTGTATAAACATTCTTTTAGTAAAGTTTATTGTGAATTAAACAACGTCATTTGATGTCTTCTAAACGAAATTTTGCAACTACAGAAAAACAAATAACTCTACAGTACACGAAAGACAGCATTTTCATAAAAATATTTTGAAGTTTTTGTTTGTTTTGAAAGGTAAAATGTTATTTATAAAAACAGTCGAATATTCTGTAAGGTTTATACTTTCCAACTTATTTTATTCATACTTAAACGGGAGGATATATTCAATAAAATTGAATGTGTTATTGACAAATCTCATCTTTACCGATTTTTTTGTAAGGAAACGGTAGAATAATTTACAAAAAGTATATTAAAATTGTTGTACACAATTTAATTGTCAATATAAATATTTCATTTTATGTTATCGTAACTAAATATTACATCTTCAGTAAAACAAAAACCTCAGTTGTGCAAACAGGTAAGCGCTTTCTCGTCAGCCATTTTTAATTTTGTCTAGGTTACGAAATTGCCAAATAAAAATTTATATCATTTTTGATAACATAAAAATGAAGGTAAATAATATGTAGGGTTTTAAGTTTATAGCTTCTTTTAATCATATTTAAATGGGGTGAATTATTTCAAAAAATCACATGTTTTCGACAAAATTCTAATTTACCGACTTTTTGTGAAGGAACTATAGTATGTACCATATAAATGTATATGGAACTTTTTATACAAAATATTATTGTTAGTTTTAACACTTCGTTTGATTCTATCTAAAGTAAATATAACAGCGTCAGTAAATTAAAAACTTAAACTATGAAAACAGGTCAGCAGTTTCACGTCAGGCATTTTGAATTTTTTCTGGGTTATGAAAAGTGCAAAATCTAATTGTATAGCATTTTTCTTGACAGAAAAGTGAATGTAAATAGTGTGTAAGGATTTAAGTTTCTTTCTTATTTTAATCGTGCTTAAATGGGAGGAACTCTTCCAAACAAATCACATGTTTTCGACAAAACTCAACTTTACCGATGTTTTGTGAGGATACTATAGTTTGCACCATAATAATGTAAACAACATTTTTTGTACATAATTAAATTTTGAATCTGAATATTTCGTTATATTCTATCCAAATTAAATATTACAGCATTAGTATAACAACAACCATAACTCTGCAAAAAGTTTAGCAGTGTTACGTCAGCCATTTTGATTTTTTCTAGGTTATTAAAAGTGAAAAATCAAATTTCAAAGCGGTTTTGGTAATAAAGTAGTAAAACTAAACAGTGTGTACGATTTTAAGTTCTTAAATGATCGTAGTACGGTAATAAAATACGAAAAACCTAACAAAAATAGAATTGTTTAAACAAAATGTGATATTTAATGATTTTTTGCTTAGTTAATATCAAAAATACAAAAAAAATTACTACTCTACAAAATTGTAGGAAATTTAATTATAAATATGGAGTATGCTGTCAGATTTGCTCTACAACCAACGGTTTGCCCACAATGAAGCCGCAAGTAAAACTCTGCACACAATTAAAAATTCCCGTCCGCCATTTTGAATTTTTTGGGGGTTAAAAATTAAAAATTTTTAGTTTTCGGAATTTTCCCGTTGGTTGCTTGGTAAAAGCTACGAGTGTGCCAAATTTCAACTTTGTAGCTCATCTGGAAGTGGGTTAGAATTTGTATACGTGAGTGAGTGAGAGAGTTACACATGCGGCTTTATAGATATTAGATAGATAATAATACCACTGTACGTGTATAAGTGTATTGTATAACAGTGGGTCGTTAGTTTATCATCTTCGTTCACTGTAATAGTATGGATGAAATGTCTTCATAATTTCAATAACTTACACTTTCACCATGTTGTCAGCAAAACGTTATTTATTTATTGTGATCCCAACTTCTTTATTTAAAGAAGAATCCTTTGGGATCATTTCTGGAAATGAACTACATTTAACTGTAAAGAAAATGTACAGGGATTCCAAAATACGGTATACAATATATATTCCAATATATTTTAAATATACAAATATTTCGGCTAATTACGCTTGATAATAATGGCTTGATTAATTCGTAATATGATATTTTTGGGTTATTGTTAGTATGGGCTTTGTTTTTTGTTGTGTGTGACAATTTTATTCTGTAGATAATGCCACTAGTCAAAAAAGGACTAAACTTAACATTTGTTAAGGAGATATTAAAATTTACTTTAGCAAAGCGTTTCAGGAAGGCAATTATTTACAAGTAAGACTGCTAAACACGAACACGTAGTGGTCTTCCCTAATGATGAACCTTGCCTGTGCTTTGTTCTTCTCGCTGTCCTGAGTGCCTGTAGCTGGGAATTGGTGTGCATTTTAAAATGCGTATCTATTTGAATAAAGATTTTGTGTTTGATCCTGATTATTTTATTAGTAAATGTAGACAATTTCGATTCATTCTACACTTACACACGGTACAAATAATTTCTTTTATAATTAATAAATTAGGCATACCGTACTAACCAAAGAACTTGAATAGTTCTCTCTTAAAAGTAACCTCAGACATGGTGAAGAAATCAACATGATCAGGTATTTCCCGGGCGATGGAGACGTGGTATTGAGCTGTGGTAAGAATATAGTGTTTGATAATATTTCCTCTCAAGAAATGTTTAGTTCTAGACGATCTTGAGCAGTGAAAATCTATTCTCTCATGTATGTATGTATGTAAAGAAGTATGTAGATAGATATTACTCGTAAATAATAGATAGTGTTTAGATTGTCGGAAGTCCAAGTATTGGGTAATTATATTGCTCTTGATTTACAAACCTGCAACTTTAATTTCCTGTTGTGTATACTTGGTGGAATATATTATGTTTCAGAAAAGAACACATTTTTAAATTTTTTTATTGTCAAGATGTTCTAGTCAGCTATGATGTAACCAGTTTATTTACAAATGTACCTGTTCCAGAAGTATTAAGAATAACAAAGAATTTATTAGAAAAAGATGACAATACATGAATTATTTTTCAAATCACCCACAACATGTGCAGATTGGAATGATTCAAAGTTTATTTAAGAAAATAGACAATTTAGTAAAATACGATGATGACAAATTAAAGGCAGAACAAGATACCACAAATTTATTAATAAGTAATAACTATCCTACTAAAATAATTGAAGAGGAAAACTAAATAATAAAATCCAACCTAGAAGACAGGATGAAAAACCAAGTTTGTAACCACAATTACAATTCCATATATAAAAGGCGTTTCAGAAAAAATTAGAAAAGTCAACTCAAAATTCAACATCCGTACTTCTTTTAGTTCAACAAATAACCTTCGTAGATATTTAACAAAATTAAATCCTAAAATTCAAGATTCCAAAAATATAATTTACAAAATTGATTGGGAATGTAATAAAACTTTCATTGGCCAAACCTCTAGACCTATAAGTACAAGAGTCAAAGAACACATATAATTACAAAATAAAAAATTAAGAAAAATCAAAATTAGTAGAACACGCTCTAAATGAAACTCAAGACATAAAATTCTACTCGTCTAGTATTATACTAGCTGAACCCGGCGGACGTTGTCTCGCCTTTCATTTTTCATTGACATACCAAAATAAAGCAATAAAAAGAATTTTAGAAAAAAAAACGTTATTTATTAAATGAGTGCAAGAGGGTTAACAATATTTTTGGTCTTCTTATTTGGTTTATAAATGTAAAGGTTTTTTGGTGAGCCTACTCTCGAGCAAGCGAATACAGATCACCTGATCAAGTAAAAGTAGTGTGTGCTACACTCTCAAGGTGAAATGTAGAACTACAATAAATCAAAACATATACAGTACTGTTGTTGTGAGAACTTCAATCTGCTTATGGCATGTGAAACTACATTAAACCACACAGTCATATGTTTTTTGTAAACAATTCAGATTCTCCATTTGAATAACATGGGATCTTTAGGAGCCCATGGGGCGGGACCCTGTGGATGGATCTGCATCAAACTTTACAGAAACCATCTCGGGAGTATACAGGACAACATCCTAAAGTTTCATGGTGATCGGTTGGATGGTTTGGTAGCGCATAAACTTCAAACATATATATATATATATATATATATATATATATATATATATATATATATATATATATATATATATTAATGTTATAATAAAAAACAATAACTTAGCACCCTTAATTAGTTTTTTATTAAATTATCACTGACCGGTTTCGGCATTTATGCCATCTTCATAGGTGAATATGTGTTTACAAAACAAATAAAATTAAGTAAATAATTATCATAAAGGAAACATATGTTAAATTAGTGAATATTTTTCTTCTGGTGGTTAGTTGTCATTTTGTGTGTTGTTTCTTATACAGTATGTATAATTGTTTCGAATATTGGGTTTCTTTTTTGTGTTAACATGGTGTTGATTAAATTATTGGGATTTTCTTTGTTGTGTTTATAAATTTCAAGTTCTTCTTGAGAATCTAGTTTTTTTGCCTTTAGAACCGAATTTTAGAATTTTCATGTTGGTTTTCATATTTGTGTAGTTGTGATTATTGTTTAGTAAGTGTTCTGCAAAGGAAGATTTCATTGAAGTTCTGTTGTTTGATTTTAGAGCTTGTATGAGTTCATTAAATCTTCGTTTAAATGATCGTCCTGTTTGTCCAATGTAATAGTTTGAGCAGTCTGAACATTCAATTTTGTAAATTCCTGATTTGTCAAATATATCTTGGGTTTTATGTAATTTGGAAGTGGATTTCTTTTGTATTATGTTAAATGCGTTGTTATTTGTTTTAAAACCTATTTTGAATTTTTCTTTTTTAAAGGTTTTTCTAATTGCTTTATTAAGTATTGTGTTGTTGGGAACATAGATGAATGTTCTATTTTCTGGTTCTACTTGACAAATGTTTCTATTTTTAATTTTTATTTTATGTAATATTTTGTCGATTGTGGAAGGTTTATAACCATTAGCCATTGCTATTTGTTTGATTATTTTGAATTCTTCATTGAAATCATGTATATATATATATATATATAAACATCCTCTTTTATAAATATAGATTTAAAGAATCGTCATGGACCAAAAGTGCCTGTATGTCTGTTATGAAAGAACAATGTATATCACAACCATCTACACATTTTAGTAATATATACTTACCTTTAGTTGCAGAAGATATCGAACATAAAATAATTAATTGTAACTCATATTTTCAGTTTCATATTTCATTTAAAATTACTTTCTACTAATCCATTTAAGTTTGATGTTCTTTATCATATTTTAATTTGTATTGTTTTTAAACACATGTTTTTTCTTTTTACATTTAAACTTATGATGCATTAACCAGCGAAAGCGTTTTTTAATTTAAATTTATGGAATAATTTTTAAAATTGGTTCTTTTCTGCTAATCTATTTACTTTTCTGGTAGTTATCATTTTGAAGTGAGTACAGAACAAATAAAAAATATTACATAATATTTCTTTAAAGCAATACTATGTTTTTACAAATACTCCATTGTGTTTCTTAATTCAACAAACACGCAAAGCTTATGATTGTTTATCTTTATTTATAAAAGAGGATGTTTGTATATATATATATATATATATATATATATATATATATATATATATATGTTTGAAGTTTATGCGCTACCAAACCATCCAACCAATCGCCATGAAACTTTAGGATGTTGTCCTGTATACTCCCGAGATGGTTTCTGTGAAGTTTGATGCAGATCCGTCCACAGGGTCCCGCCCCACGGGCTCCTAAAGATCCCATGTTATTCAAATGGAGAATCTGAATTGTTTACAAAAAACATATGACTGTGTGGTTTAATGTAGTTTCACATGCCTTAAGCAGATTAAAGTTCTCACAACAACAGTACAGTATATGTTTTGATTTATTGTAGTTCTACATTTCACCTTGAGAGTGAGTGTAGCACACACTACTTTTACTTGATCAGGTGATCTGTATTTGGTGTTAACCTTTTTTCCTCAGTAATTAAAACATGTGGTGAAACGTGAGAATAAAAAATAAATAATTATTATTTGTAATAATTATTTAAGTAATCAATGTTTTTCACATGGACAGCTCTACGTCGCTTGCTCGAGAGTAGGCTCACCAAAAAACCTTTACATTTATACACCAAATAAGAAGACCAAAAACATTGTTTACCCTCTTGCACTCATTTAATACATAATGGTTTTTTCTATAATTCTTTTTATTGCTTTATTTTGGTATGTCAATGAAAAATGAAAGGCGAGACAACGTCCGCCGGGTAAAGCTAGTAAAATTATAAAAAATGAACTTGTTAAAAACGCCTACAATGTTTTCAGCTGCACTTGGCATGAATATGTGATTGATGTTTGCAGAAAGACTTCAGTAAGGAGTAAGGCTTCAGAGAGTGTGAATAGTCGTCTTTTCATACTAACTGGAGAATTGATTTAGATTTGAATATGTGTTTTTATTATGAATGTTTACCTAAATGTCAGTCTCTGAAGATAAATAATTAATTGTCAGATTCCTTTTTATTCACTTCCTTCTTATAAGTTTTGTTTTTCCTAAAATGTATTGTAGAAGTCCGCAAACACAAGAACTAAAGGAGTTATCCATGATTGTCTTCTTACCGAAATATCATCACATAAGTTTCATATATTTTCATAATAAATATAGATTAATTATATATTAATACTAGCTGAACCCGCCCGCTTCGCCGGTCATAATGTTGAGTTTGAAGACTTGCGATCAAATATAAGTAAAAATTCCAACAAATCCAAGAACATTAAAAATTACTTAAAGAAAATAAAAATAAATATTTAAAAAAAAATGATTTAATATAATATTCTATTTAGAACAGCTGATGTTGTACTCATTTATCTTTAATTTTAAAAGTTTAGCTTACCACAATTTTATCAGTTTTTTTTAAATTAAAGATGTTAATCAAACAAATCAATCAATTAATATAGCTCCATAAGAATGCCATGGAAATTTTGGAGGCCAGTGAGACGGAGTCCTGATGTCAGAGAGGAAAATAATTTTTTAGTGAGCCTCTAGGGGCAATATGAACATATCTACAAAATTTAAAGTCAATTGGACATTGGACGTATAGTTTTGGAGAAATAGCTATGAGTGGAAAATGGTTTTTATATACTGTACATAGATACAAAATTTGCTTCCGAGTCAAATTTTTCAAATCAACGATTTCGAAAAAAAAAAAAAGGTAATTTATAAAGTTAAATAACTTAAAACTTATCAAAATTATATTATATTTTAATCAAAGTTATAGAAATATAGAATATAGTTATGATTTATGATGTAAGGTGTAAATGGGTTATTGTAGGTAAAATAATCACGAATATCCTACGTGTTCTACCTTTAAAAAATTGCAATTAAGTATTCGAAAAACATAATAATAAATGTATGACAGATTATTGCACTGATATAGATTATTTAAGCTGTTACAAGCAAATTTTACTGGCCAAATGAATGAGGCCATTTGGCTGAAGAGATAATGGACGGAAGGAATTTTACACCTACCTGTGCACTCATGTGATTAATGGGTACTGTTAAGGTCTTTGTAATGGCTCATTGAACTAAACAGACCCGTTATGATTTATAAGTGTCTACCCTGCTGTCCGATAAGTTGGTCACTGGTGACACTGACAGAGACAACATCGATTCCCTTGTGCCACGTTCAACAAACATACTACGGGGTACATAATATGTAGTGTGATAGTATATATCTGACGTGTTTTAGTGAGAAGAGATGCCCTATTAAGGACAGTACCTTCACCTCGAAAGACAAGCCCATTTTACAGTATCTCAGACTATGGGAGCGTCCGTGAATAACAACTTTATGGTGAGGCCATGAATCTAAAACTTTGAACGACTGTGTGGCAAGCCACTATTCTACCCCAAAACTTACTGGTTAATATGAAGCACAATGCTAATTTAATAAACTAAACGTATGATCTCGAAAACGTCAATACCGAAGCAACGTTCAAACCATTGGATCGGCATTGACCGAATGACTCCATTAGGAACAATATAATATAGTTCGAATTCAAGGAAAATATATAAATTCAGTGGACTCTTCTTTATAAAAGAGCCACTGCAGGCTACATAAAACATTTTCTATACAGGGTTGGGCGAAAGTCTGGAATATATTTATTTATTTCAAAACCATTGAAAGAAATGTATTGAAAATTTGCAGTTATGTACACGTCCCTATACCAAATATTTAGACATATTTTACTTGTTTTTCGCATAGCCAGGTGCTGGCCCATGATGGAATTCTTAAACATTTTTAATGTAAGCTACCTCGAGTTATACTTCATTTTAAAGGTCTTTGTTTATAAAACACAAGAATCCAAACCTGAGTTCAAAAGGATGACCCAGTCAAGTAAAATATGTCTAAATGTTTGGTATAGGGACGTGTATATAACTGCAAATATTCATTACATTTCTCTCAATGGTTTTGAAATTAATAAATATATTCCAGAATTTTGCCCAACCCTGTATATAAAGTTTACAATATTGTAAAAAGCTAACTGCGTGTAGGTTAAATTGTGTTAGGTTAGTTGAGGTCAAGTTAGGTTATGGTTTGCTACGTCATGTTAGGTTAGATTATCTAGGAAACGATACGTTCAAGTATCCTGAGGTCGTAAACAACTGATCCGAAATAACTTAGCTTAATATAAATATTTTTCATTGCGTCGTGTTTTGTGAACAAAGTATACGAATATGAGTACGGCACACTCACTTAAAATTGTCCAACGTCCAGTTTCTATAGAAATACGTCCAAAAGTTGTTACTCTTTTTATAAAAAAAAACACATTTTTAGGTTCTAAATAAGTGTTTTAAATATCTGAAGATTTATCTTCTCAACTTCAACTATCTATGTTGATTCGATAAGTGCACAGAAGCGACGGTATGGTTAACTCAGATTTCGGATTACAGTAACCAAAATCATGTCAAACGCTGTTCCTTCAACAATTCCTTCCCTATCTCATCGGTGATCAAACACATCGTTGGTAAGGAAGTTGCTCCATATAAGAACATTCTTTATTTTTTTATTTTTTTTTTTTCGTGATTAGGTGGAGAGATATGTTTGTTTAGAGTACATAGTCTTGGTATAATGCATAGAATATATAGAACCCGAGCGTGGTCTGCCAGACGTTTATTGAAATGGGTGGTTCAACTGTTTGTCATTGACTTATTTTTGTTAGAAGGTGCTTATTCAGTGATAAAAATGAAAATTTTTAAAAATTAGCTTTCTTAAATAACCTTAAAAGTCATATAATATAAATGTTAAATAAAAACGTTTGTTAGGTCTATTAGATATATTTTTCAACAGTCGAGCTAGATTTTATACTGTACAGTCCTTCTCCTAAATGTTGTTCAATAACTGCAATAAATGTAAATATTTTACTAAAATCTAGAATTATTTTCCATTAGTAAAAACTAAAGCTCCCGGTAACTACCGCGTCAAGGTGTTCTTACATCACCAATCGTTTCTACCATAATGTGATGTAACTTCCTCAGTGTGATCTCTGAGATATGGTACTATCTCTCTTTTTATTTAAGTATGCTGCATACTTCTTCAATTAGTTCTTTCCTTTATCCCATCTGCTATTTTTACAACGTATATTTCAATTTGTTAATAATACTTGTTTCAAATGTTATTATCTGTATTATTGTTTGACATATATCCAGTCCTGCTTCATTCTTCATTCCTGACTCCAAAATGCTACTACAGTTTCTTCTCATAATCACCATGCTCTTAAGGTTGAGTCAAGCTCACAATGATTCAGAACAGCTCGTTCATTACCACCTATAACTGCAATATCTAGAGCAGAGAACACTTTTTCTTAATTATTTTAATTCAATCCTTTACGAAAACACATTAATATTAAATGGGGTCAAGGTTAAACTAAACATTTTTAACAGTTAGATATACTCGTACTACTTATTACTAGTGAATGACCACATCGCTTTGAATTTGATCGGTGTTAGTGGCACTTCCTCCATTTCATCTGAGTCAGAGTTGATAATGAAGGAATCCAACACAAGTGTTCAGCCGAACCTTGACCACATCAGTAGGCCTAAACATAAAAAATCTATTGGGCCTAAGACTAGATTACCAAGAGAAGTTGTATCAAATGTTACTATTTACTCTGACAGCCAAGGAAGGCATGTTCCATCTACACTAGCAAGCAGGTCACAAACATGTTCTTACAACATATCAGGTTATGTTAAACCTGCAGCAAAGTTTGAAGAGGCAACCAAAGGTAGTCTGTCTACAACTTCTAATAATGGACCTGATGATTTCATTGTTTATATGGCAGGAACTAATGATGTAGCCCACAACGAAGCGGCTGATCTTTTAAAATCACTGAGGATGAGACTTCAGGAGCTGCGCACAACCAATGTGATAGTGTTCTCTGTGCCCCATCGATTTGATCTTCCCTCGTGGTCAATTGTGAATAAGGAGGTTGAACTAACCAATGCCAGAATCAATGTATGAAATTTAAAAATGTTATTTATATTGATATTATTAACATAGGTTCTAGATTTTATACCAATCATGGTCTCCACTTAAATAAGCTAGGTAAGCTATTTGTAGTTGATAAGATAGATGAAACCGTTTGTAAGGTGTTATATAATGATAGGCATTCAAAATCTGAACCACCTATTCTTCTAGTCTATTACAATGACCAGAAATCGGTTACACCTAACCAGGATGGGTCTGGGCTTGGTGTTTTTTTAGGCCATTAGCCTATAAGCCTAGTGAGTTAGCACTTAGAGCTTTTCAAAAAAAGGATGTTTTTAATTTATTTTTTTGGAATGTTCAAGGTCTCTGTAATAAGATAGATTATTTAAATATGCTTTGCTCAAATTACAATGTTAGTGTTATTACTATTGCTGAGCATTGGATGAAGGCTGCTGATTCCTCATTACTCGCATTGCCCGGGTATAAACTTGCTTCTTTTTACAGCAGACCTACTGAAAATCATGGGGGTTCTGTAATACTGTATTTGTAAAGGAGAATATAGATTTTCTTGAATTGAATAGAGTTAGAGATGACTCAGTTGAAATGGTCTGTGAAGCAACTGCTGCTGAATTATTCAAAGAAAAAATTGTTATTATCTCTATATATAGACCCTATAATGATAAATATTTGTATTTTAAAAATTTTCTAGAATGTCTGTACAATATATGTTGTTTAGCATTTAAGCCAAATTTTAGTCTAGTGGTATGCGGTGATTTCAATGTAAATTTTAAGCCTAGTTCTGATGATGTTTTAAGAAGTGATCTCCAAAACTTGTTTAATTGTTTTGGAATTAATATTAGCACTACAGATGTTACCAGGCCAATTTATAGCAAATGTATTGATAATATTGTAACAAACATACATAATACCAAAGGGTCCTCTGAGGTCATTCATACTGTTGTTTCTGATCATAATGTCATTGTTTTTAGTTTAGTTAATGATGTCTATTTGTCTCATATAAATCAACCTAAGAATATAGTTAGATTAGTAAATGATTTTAGTATAAAAATTTTCATTCATAGGCTGTCAAATCAATTGGATAGATGTGTAAAGTATTGATGATATTAATGATAAGTTTAAGAATTTCCATGACCTATTCTTATGGGCAGTGAATGGTGCTTTTGCACTTTTAAGTTATTCAAATAAGAGGCCAAAGCCTGATAACAAATGGTACAATAGTAATTTACGAAAACTCAAACACCACTGTGATATGTTATATAACTTAAGTAAAGTTTATGATAGTAAACAATTAATGGATAGATATAAGATATTTAAGAAACAATACAAGTGCATACTATAAAAAATGCTAAAATATCGTACTTTAATGATTTGATCCAGAATGCTGCAAATAAAACCAAAAAGTTGTGGCAAGTCACCAATACGCTTGCAAATAACAACTGTAAAGCTGCTCCAACTCCAGTTGGAATAACACCTGATAGATTTAAGAATTTTTTTATTGATCATGTTAAGAAAGTTAGTGATAGTATTCCTGATTGTATTAATGATAGTAATTTTTATGTTCCTAAATATCCTAGACCTGAGTATAATTTTTAATTTAAACAAGTCACTGTAGAAATTATGTTTAAGACTATTAATAGTTTAAACCATAGCAAGTGCTTGGATGTATATGGTTTAACTGCTAGTATTATGAAGATTTCCGCTATTTATATAAGTGAGGTTTTAACACACCTTTTTAATGAATGTCTAATCAAAGGTTGTGTTTTCCCACATCAATTGAAAAATATCAAGGTTGTACCTGTTTACAAAAAAGGTGATAGGAATGCTGAAAACAATTATCGACCTATATCAATGGTTCCTATTGTGTCAACAATTTTTGAATCTTTACTTCAAAAACATATATCAGAGCAGTATTTTTACTAATAAACAGTATGGTTATAGTCCTAACAGGAGTACATATTGTAATGCAGTAGTTAAGCTAGTTCATAATGTGGTTAATGATCTAGAACAAGGTAATAATGTAATTTTTAGGTCTTACGATATGTCTAAAGCATTTGATACTGTACAACATAGTATTTTAAGTAAAAAACTCTCTTTTTACGGATTTAATCCTTATTCTGTTAAGCTTGTACTATCTTATTTAACAAATAGAACACAATTTGTGTTTAAAGATGGGTCTTTTTCTAAAGGTAGGAAAGTTGAATATGGTGTGCCCCAAGGCTCAATTCTTGGGCCAATTCTATTTAATATATATATATTAATGACTTACCAATTAGCATAGATAGTGTAGGTATTGATGGATATTTATTTGCATATGACTTGGGTTTGAAGGTCAGTAATATTAGTAAATATTTAGTTAATGATAAATTAAATTCTAGTTTTACATTACTTCAGGACTGGTGTGCTGCTAATAACTTGTCGTTAAACACGGAAAAAATCTGTGATTTGTCTTTTAGCTACAATAGAAGTGTTTCAGACTCTCCAGAAAACAGTAATTTAAAGTGTTTAGGGCTATCGTTAGATTATAGATTATCATGGGATTCTCATGTTGATTATGTATCCAAAAAAAATGGCTAAAGGTTTATATATGCTTAGAAGATTAAGAAACTCAATTGATAATTATTTTTACTAACTGTATACTTTACTCACATTCAAAGTATCTTGACATATGGAATTGTTCTCTGGTGGTAATTGTATGAAACTTTTTATACTCCAAAAAAGGGCTATTAGATTATTATGCAATTTACCTGCATTAACATCTTGTAAACCTTGGTTTGTACAACTTCGAATTCTAACGTTTTACTCTCTTTATGTATTCCATTTGCTCAGTTTTGTTCATGGAAATTTAGATTTCTTTAATATCAATACTGACTTTCATGCTTATAATACAAGACATAAAGGTTGTTTAAGAGTTCAACAGTTTAAATACAGTAGCTCACAGTAAAACTGGTTATATATTTCTACTAAACTGTATAATTCATTGCCAGATAGAATTAAATCACTGCCCCATGCTAAATTTAAAGAAAAAATCAAGGATGTTCTGCTGGATGAATGTTTAAATAAAATTGATGATTTTTTAACTGTAAATTGGGAAAGCAATAACTAGTTTTAGAATTATGACATAGATTATATGTTAACATTATTACTATTATGTAGTCTTACATTAATTTATCTTTAATTGTTTTTTATCTAATTTTATTGTTCTAGCCATTTTGTATATTGAACTGTATTTTATGCCTATTTTAATTTTTTTTTTTTTACATAGTAATTTAGTGTAAAAAACTTGACTTTTGTCCATGCACTGTTATGTGTTTTATGACAATAAAAATCTTGAATCTAATGGCGGGTACACCAAAGTGCTGAAAAAGCTGGAACTTGAGTGCACGGATGGTGAGCTGAGCCGTAGCACTACGAAGAGGAAAAAGCCAACAGAACTTTGAGAAGGCATCAACACAACCAAGTAGATGAGTGTTACCTGACTTCCTAAGCGGGAAAGGACCCACGTAGTCGATGAAGACCTTCTCACAGGGACGTTTTGCCACTTCAGATGACAACAACCCCAACTTTGCATTCTGACTGGGCTTGCTAAGATAGCAAAAGTGATAAGCCCTTACCCTCTCAGCAATATCCCGGTCCATGCCCTTCCAGATGAACTCCTGACAAATCTTAGCGATATTCTTATGAATCCCTAAGTGGCCACCTACGGGATGGTTGTGAAAATAGTTAAAGACCATCGGGAAAAGGGTGTTCGGCAGCACAACCTTGAGTACTCCACCACGGTGAAACCGACAGCAGAGAACCCCTTTGGACAGAAAGTAGGGAGGGTGGGCTTCTCCCACTTGAAGATCACACAAGAAAACATACAGCTAGGGATCTTGCTGTTGATGGTGAAGCCAAAGGGGGCATGGGAACTGTCAAAATCCAAAGGAAATTCAAGCAGCACAGCCCCACAGCAGCTAACTACTTTAAGAAAAGGGTCGCTGTGTTCATAATACATGCGGGTCAGAACATCCGCTATGAGATTCTGTGTGCCACGTACGTGCTGAACTTGGAATTTAAAGGCTGACATTTTAACTACCCACCGACCAATTTTCCCTAGCTGTCGGGAATGAGCAAGTAGCCAAGATAGCGCTTGGTTGTCAGTCTCTAACAGAAACTCCGCATGTTCTAGGAGTCTGCGGAACTTTTCAATGCCAAAGAGCACAGACAAACACTTTAGCTCGTAGATGGAAGAGGCTCTAATTTTTTGGGGAGTCAAGGTACGAGAGGCAAAAGCAATAGGCTGCCGAACACCATCAAACTCCTGGGACAGAACTGCAGCAATAACAGAGGAGGAGACATCAGTCTGAAAGATGAACTTCGCTGAAAAGTACAGCATCCACAGAACGGTAGGCTGCATAATGGCCTCTTTCAAAGCATCGAAGAGCGTCTTTCGTCAAGCATCGGATTGTTCACCTGTCAACAGGGAATGTGAGCTGGGATTAGACCGTCGTGAGACAGGTTAGTTTTACCCCTACTGAGGGGCTGAGCTTGCTCCTAAACAAACTTCACACCCTTCTTCCTCAACTAATTCAAAGGGGCGGTAAGCCACGTTTGGGATGAAACGACGGTAGAAATTGGCCATTCCCATAAAACGGGCCACACCTTTTCATCCCGAGGAGGAGAAAAGTCCTGGAGACCCTGAGTCCTAGCAGGATCAATGTAGACGTCCTGAGAGGAAACCAGATGACCCAAGAAAGAGATTTCAGGCTTAGCAAAAGTGACTTTGTCAGGGTTCATGGTAAAGCCAGCACTACTCAGGCACTTCAGAACTTCCTCCAGATGTTCAACGTGTTCCTGGACGAGAAGGTCATCAAGGTAATTGAAGGTATATTTGAACTTCACATCATGGAAGAGGAATTCAATAGCCTGGTCAGGGTGTGGGCTCTCACAGCTAAGCCCATAGGCGCACGAGTGAACTGGTAAAGATTTCAGGGAACACAGAAGCTGTTTCGATTAGTAAGAGGAATCTGATGATAGATATGGTTAAGATAAAAATTCCTGAAGGATTTTCCCTTACCGACCCAGTGTAAGGCAAACGCTGAATGTAAGTCTGGAAGGGATATTGAGTCTACGGACACCTTGGCGTTCAGACACCGACAGTTTATGACAAGCCTAGACTTCCCATTAGGCTTGGGGACCAGGAATGCTGGACTGTGATATTCTGAGCGGGAGGGTTCGATGACTCCCGAGATGACTCAAGCAGATCATTTATCATACCCCAAAGAACTTCCATCTTCAGCGGAGCAAGTTTGTATGGGTAGGGGCGTACTGGCAGAGTGTCAGTCAGATGGACCTCATACTCCATAAGACGAGAAACCCCTCAGTTTGGAAGTCAGCACATCAGGAAAGTGAGAACACAACTCCCTGATGGTTTATCCCTGCTGCGGGGGAAAATAACAACTGGATCCACCTTAGATTGTTCCGCCTCACAATCTACCTCTCGGACTGTAGAAGACACAGAAGAGCAGTCACCTAGAGGAACCAGTACCCTGTGATTAAAACGGAAAAAGCAGTGTTGGTTCAGCAGATCCAGAACCAAACTACTCTTAGAGAAGAAATCTGCTCCTATCATGATGGTTACACTGAGGTCCTTGGCAACCATAAAGCTCCACACCCATTAAAATCCCCGGATCTTGAACTTTCCGACCGGAGAACTAGCCGCAGTTCAGCAAATCAGATACAACTTCTCAGTTTGTCGGACAAGGCCAAGATCGGAAAAGCATTTATACAAAGTGGAGGATATGAGACAATGGACCGAGCCAGAATCAAGAAGTGCTCGGAACTCCATGTTTCCCACAAGGATATTGAGTAAAGGACACACTGAGGACTTGGCCCAGATGGCCAGTGCTTCCATGCTAGCCAGACCTAGCCAGACCATGGACGTTCCGCGATGTGATGCAGAGCTGATCCAGATCTCTGAAAGTCCCAGGCGAGCGGTGAAGACAAGGTGAGACCTTTCATTAGGGGTGGGGCCGCATCAGCCGACTCACCTCCCGGAAAGCTCCTAAATAAGAAGATAGATCCTCGCCATGCCACTGAGATCTTTAAAATCTTTATAAGTTGAGGTGCTCCCTCAACCTAGCAGGCACAAAGAACTCGAGCACTTCCCTGTGAAAGTTATCAAAACCTTTTTATCGAACCAGCACCGAAGTAAGAATCTCAGAAAGGCTGCTCCGACAGAAAGGCACAATAAGATGAAGAAGGGAAATCTCCTCCAATCTCGTAAAATCCCTAAGTTGAAGTAAACGACCAAACAAGTTCAACAAAGCCTTAGGATCCAACCCATCGGTAGAAGAAAGACCCTGCAGCAATGGTGTTAACGGGTTGGGCAACTTGTGATACGAAGTAATTTGCCCTGAAGGCAGTGACGTAGGTCTGAAAGAAAAGGCCGAGACTGGAGGGACTCTCATAGACAAAGCAGGCTGAGCATCCGAAGTAACAGGGGTCTCTTACACAGACATGGCGAGGCCACTGGCTCGGAGACTACTGTTGGTCCCAGTGATGGAGCACTAGTTGGGAAGGACGGAGGCAGCCACTCAACTGTAGGCGTAGACAGGCCGGAGAGAGCTTGAGTTACCCATTCCAACACCACCAAAACCTCCTGCAACCAAGTCCTATCTGCCACTCAAGCTTCCCCACCAGGTTGATGAGCCGCAACCTCCAACCTAGCTGGTCTACCCTCACTAAAAATGTAGTCCTGTCGCTCCTGGAGGAAGGATTCTCAACGAAATCCGCAACATCATTTTCCCACTCTTCCAACAGAGGCCTACACAAATGCAGCTCAGAGAATCTCATCCCTCCTCCCCAGGCAACAGCCGCAGCAGAACACAACTTCCTCGGCTGCCTCCGTAACTTCACCACACTGAAAACCGGTATAGCCCCACGAACCTTAACTTCAAAGACAAGCTGTTCCTTGTTCAAATAAGCCACATTAAAATTCATATTGGCACAGCAACACAAAGGTACATAAAAACCAAAAATTCTATAAATCAAGATAAATACTAGGCCTGTCTCCAGGGCGAAGAGTAAGACGAAAAGCCACCTGCCACAACGAAGACAACTACACACAGGAGAAATAAAACACAAAAAACAAAAAAACCTAAAATAGAAAACTGAAATCACTTTCAGCCGGTGCAACTATCTAATTTTTATTTTAACAAAACCAACAAACTCGGCAGGAAAGCCTTAACTGTACACTTGCATTAATTTTTTTTTTATATTTTCAATTTAGGTTTTTTTACAACCACCTCTATTACAACTACTCCTTTTCAACAACCTTTTTTTATTTTTATTTTTTTTAACACCTTTTACGTTTTTTACTTTTGCGTAGCAGAGGCAGACAAAACCACGTTCTGCTACCATTTGCACCCTACACTCGCAAAATCAAAACCGGACGCACCGAGGGTGGGTGCGAAGGCACCGGACTCAGGAGGACACACGATAAAGAGCACAAGTTACGAAACATAGAGAGGAAGACTGAAATGTCCAAGGGAGACGATCGTAATGTGTAAAAGGCACAAAAGGGAGGGACTGACAATGTGACGGCCCTGTCATTGCATGGCAAACTGCAGAAATAACTACTCGACATACTGATTCGACATACATTTAGTGCATTATTGAATGCAACCTCTGTTTCTTTCGTCTCTGTGGTTGATCGGAGATATATATGGGAAGATTTCTTAGTTCCCCATGCCAGAAGCATTCTTTTCTCTTGGCTAAACATAGCTACTAACCTCTCATATAAAATAATCCTATCGATTATGCTGCGCACATCTCAGAACTCGTAGTTTGTATTCCAGATAAACTGTATGTCAGTAGTAGTCTAGTTATAAGACCTGAACCAAGAGAGTCAGTTGCCAACCAATTGACTCAACGAGTTTACAATGTCACCGACCACTTGCAGTAGAAGCCCTTTGTCACCATATTACCTCTTGGTAGTTCTAACTAAGAGTATCGCTTATGCTTTGCGTTTTCTTCTTTCTACGCCAGAAATACTTTCAAATTTATTATCTAATTTTTACGCTGTTATGGCACAGCAGTCCAAATCCATCAAGTTAAATTTAGTTCGACCTCTGGGGATTTGAACCCGTGACCCCTTCATTGAAGCTCAGTAGTGCTAGCCACTATACCAGGAATAGACAAAGAATCAAATCAAGAAAGGTCATTTCACTATCATTATTATTATAATTTATTTTGTTCCCTATTCAAGACAAGTATATAAATCGTGTTGTCTCAAAACATGTAACTTACTACTTTATGTCTCAAACATGTAACTTACTACTTTATTTTTTATTTTGAAGATGGGGCTGTATTGGTTTTTTTGTATATAATCGTTACTACTTTATGTATCGGACACGTAACTTACTACTTTATGTCTCGAACACGTAACTTACTACTTTATGTCTCGAACACGTAACTTACTACTTTATGACTTGAACACGTAACTTACTACTTTATGACTTGAACACGTAACTTACTACTTTATGTCTCGAACACGTAACTTACTACTTTATGACTTGAACACGTAACTTACTACTTTATGTCTCGAACACGTAACTTACTACTTTATGTCTCAAACACTGAAGTCACTGATATCCCACCAGCTAATATTCCACATTATTGTACTTTATATTGAATCCTACCAATCCTGTGGAAATTTCCCCTATCCGAAATTATCTTGTCCATAATATATCTGTTCTTCTTTGCAATGTATACATGTACTATAGCAAATATATATTCTTTTCTAATAGCTACATGATTAGTTACGCTCAACTCTCAAACGGATTTTTTCCAAATTGCATTTAATCGAAAACGAAATTGCTCGTTGTAATTGCTTTGTGAATTCATATTTAATTTTGTGACAAAATTATAAAAAATATTTAGTTTGGAGTTTTTATTTCCACCTATTTTTCAAAACTAGGCATATGTATTCAAAATAACAAAAGCCAACTCAATGTGCGATATGATAGCCTTTAAAATTACACCTCATACACAACTTTTGGTCAATAAATAACGAAAAAAATATGGATTCGTAAATAACATTGTTCTTTTGGGATGAAAACTAATATGGCCGATAGCCTCTGTACACTCTTAATAGATTTTTCCTTCAAATGAATAACAAATATATGTTCATCCACATCCTTTAAACATTGAATTCATACCACTAATTTGCTCATGCTATAAGGCTCTTACTTCTAAATCAGTCTAAAATGATTAGACACTGTCGAATTAAGCTTTTATTGACCATTTTGGCACTTATTTTTATTCAGAGTCGATTTAAAACAGATATATTCTTATTTCGTAAAACAAAAATGCGTAGAAGAGAGTAATTTCAAATACTTTTGAGTAGGTTCATAAAAAATACTTTCTCTGAAGTTATATAGCCTAACTAGGCTGCGAATATCAAACGTGTAGTCTGTACGGTCGCAGAAAATTCGTGAAGAGACTGCGAATCAATGTTTTTCTTATATCTGATTACTTCTAAAGATAATGTCCCAAAACACAACAATACGCACTGTGTAATATAGTACACCATCATACCTTGTACGACAAAGAGAGGATGGCATCCACTAAAGACATTTTGTCCTCGTGTGATTGAAGTTAGTGAAACTAAAATTTTAGGTAGATTAGTGCGTAGTTTTATTTCCTAGTTTTTCGGGTCAATATAATTTAGAATGGTAGAAGTGTTGAGGCGTTTATCGTAGGTTATTAATTAATTTCGCTGTCTGATGAAAAAACTTGCCTTATTTTATACGAAGTATGCATTCGTTCGCCCATAGCCTTTAACTCATTCGCCATTTTTTAAAGAGTTTCATCTAAGAAAAAAAATGTTGTTTAGAGATAATATTTTTAATTGGTAGCAACATCAAAGTGGCTATTTGTTACTGAAAGAAGCAAATTGAATGATGAGTAATGACTCACTAGTGGATCAATAGTGCTTGCTAGTACGACTTGGTGAAAGTAACTAGGACTTTCCTCGCGAAGAAAAATGAAAGAAAAGATGGACTAAATTCATATTGAAAGAAAAATAAATAGAAAATAAGACTTGGGAAAACTGACGATCTTAACTGTGATGGAATTTTCCCTTCATTATCCATGCTGCAGTTATATAAGCATTGAGGGTTAATGGAAGCGGCCTTGAATACAGTCCTCAATTGGTCTAATGATCAAGAATTATAACAGCATCACTGGACACGAGCACACATGTGTACAGAAGCACCCATTCAGAAGCACGCGCGTATGACCTTGGTGTGGCAAGAACAGGTGGAAGTCGAGGACTAACAAATTACTGTATAGGTAAGTAAGTATGATTTATGGAAAGAAAAGAAAAAGTCCAACTGTCCTCTGGCAGGATGGCAGAACCTGACTAAGGATAATCCACTGGTCTGTGGATGTAGAACTCATTTTAAGTGAGGTGGAATGGACAGAATCATTTTCTGCCCTGAAAGGATATTAATTAATTTCTACTTAAATTTTAAACATGCTTCCTTAACAAGTTATAATAATAAATATAATACTTATTCCAGTTAAAACACAACATTGAGTAGGATTATCAAATAAGAAACACTTTAATAATACACAATATATCTTATTTCGTAGGCTTAAGTGTGCAGTGTAATTACTAATAACTAAAGCTTCCGGTAACGAACACGTCAAGGTGTTATTTTCAATCCTTACATCACCAAACGTTTCGCCCATGCTGTGATGTGGCATCATGGGCAAAACGTTTGGTGTTGTAAATATCGTAAACAACACCTTGACGCGGTCGTTACCGGAGGCTTTAGTATTTAATAATGTATAATATATATATATATATATATATATATATATATATATATATATATATATATATAATGTTTAAACTCTATAAACCTCCGATTGGATTAAGTGAGCCTTCGTGAAGCTGTTTCTTAGTAATATAATTGATTTTGAAAGTAATAATATAATCAAGGGTGGTGTATTTTTGTATAGATGGACGACTCATAAAGTTCTCTCTCCGCACATTCTGCTAGTAGTAATAATGAATAAATGTCATATAAACATACATATGAAACGCTTAATTAGTGAGTTACAGCTAGTGGAAGATAACCGGGCAAAGAGTGAAATAGAGACATACTAAACTTCTGGAAAGGTAAATTAGGTAAAAAACGTTGTTCCAAAATTAGGAATTTATTTTGTTTGTAAAAGCTACTAAAATTGGTTTCAGAACTGTAACTTTAGTGTTTGTGAGTAATTAAGGACTAAATGTAAAAAATATGGGCATGAAACCCAGTGTTTTACGTTTGGTGTACAATAACTTTGTTAAATTGGTAATAAACATATAAAATCTTCAAACATACATTGTAGAAAATTTATTTTGAGAAGATTTATGTAATATTATGCTTAAGATTTAAAAAATACGTAAAAAATTAAACTTTGCTAATTATAATGATTGATTTTGTACATACATATAGTCAAGGGTAAATTACATTCCTATTTTTTATATTTTATTAGTTTGAGTCAACCTTTTCCATTGTTCTATTATGTGTTTGAAAATTAAGCTATAATTTTTAATAATGTTGAAGTAAGGTTGTGTTCTGCTTTTCTTGCGTTTCTTAATTTTCCAGAACTTTCCTTTGTCTGCTCATAGAATTCATAAGACGTACAACAATTTGCTAGTCTTTTAGACAACATTTTAATCCATCATCAGGCACAATAATCCAACAGATAAATCTGGGAATTTTAAGGGCCGAAAGTAAGGCCTTTCACCAATAATTCTGTGTCCATGAATTTTAGTATTTAATATTATTATATTAGTAATGCATTAAAAACTGTTCGATCCCAATTTTCTTACATTTAATCCTAAATCACTCACAAACTACTAAAGGTACAGTTCTGAAAGCAATTTTCTTGGTGAAAATACATAAGATACAATCACAATCTTTACCTAGTTTACTTTTTCAGAAGTTCTGTGTGGCTTTATTTCACTGTTTGCCCGGGAATCTTTCGCTAGCTGTAACTTTCTAACGAAGTGTTTGGACCTCTTAATGCCATAATGCATTACTTAATTATTTTATGAGTAGTATGTGTTAAAGAAGTGGGGGAGGGGGACATATTCATGAATCACACTGTATAAATAATTTGAATTTCTTTTTAATTAATTCACTAATTCTTCAAAAAATATAAAATGGTGATTTACAATCAGAATAATTTTAAGTATTTTATGAAATCATTTTTTTACTTTATAATTATTAGTATTTAGAAAATTTGTTAGACTTGTTCTCATGTGTTAAACAGTTTTTTTTTTTAACAAATATAGTTTTAGCAATTGACAGATATCTTAAGATTTTGTACACGTGTGTGTGTGCGTGTGCGTACGTGTTTATATTAAATAGATAGGTTTGTATGATATTTGGTATGTATGTGTATTTACCCAATATATCCAGAACAGTTTTCACTCTTTTTATTTTATTTTTTGTTATGCCAAAAAACATACTAAAATGGAATTTTCTCATAAAAGCTCTGACTATGTTGACTGAATTTTAACGAAAGATGTAAATTACAATTTAAAATAATTTATTAAAAATAGCATGTCCTTAACTTTAATGTATTTATAAGAAACAGATCGATTTTTATGAAATCTGGTTTGTATGTGTATTTACCCAATATCTCCAGAACAGTTTTTTCACCTCTTTTAAAATTTTTTATGGGCAAAAACATACTAAAATGGAATTTTCTCAAAAAAGCTTCAACGATGTTGATTAAATTTTAAGGAAAGATGTAAATTACAATTTAAAATATTTTAGTAAAAACAGCATAGTTTTTAAGTTATAACATTTTTTCGGGCAAAAACATTAAAAAATGCATTTTTCAAACTTTATTCTAAAGATTTTGATTAAATTTTCAGTAAAGATGCAAATTACAATTTAAAATATTTTAGTTACCATCCCACTAAGTTGGGGCCGGAGGCCGAAGGCTGGAAGCCACAACTCAAGTTGTTGAAGGTTGTTTACATGTTCGTTACTATGTGATTAATTGATCAGCTGTTTTTGAAGATTATTTTATCAATGTTTTTAATAAAATAAAATAAGTTTTTTGCCTGTAAATTTCTCAACAAATTAATTGCACATATGTTTTTATTTAGGTGTTTTTAAATCTTTTAATTACAATTCAATAACATGTGACTTGAAGCAAACTTTCATATATTATTATATAGTTTAATGGTTGGATGGTGATAGATTATTGGTTCTAAACATAACGTTTTGTGAGAATAAATGTTCATAGAATCACAAAAGAAAACGTTCGTATTATTTTCGTAAATGCATCACAGAGCATGGAAAGGAAGGAAGTTTGCGTCAGTTATCTGGTACCATTTATTATTATTGTTTTTTGTTTGATTTTTTTTAATATTCGATTTATTTTTATTTGTTTTTTTTTCCAGTTATTTACTGGCGAAAATATTAAATGTATGAAAACACATATAACAATTTTGCCGGACACATTTTATATTTATATTTCAATATAATATAATAAATATATAACATATATATTTATTATTTCAATATTATATACTATTTTTTTATTTGTATAACAAACTAGAGCAGGAGACATTAGATCAGATTACTTTTAAAATAAGGGAATTATCATATGTTAAGGCATTGTCATCTACAACACTGTTTCACAAAATGAAATTTAATTTGATTTGCTTGTTACTCATTTCATTTAAGATATTTTATCAATTATTAACTCCTAATATTTAGTTTCAATCATGGTGATATGATCCCAACTTCGAAGATTTAGTACCAACATTCATATTTAGCTGTTTTGAATATTAATTCATCCACGTTTGATTTGTATTTATTTGTATTGCTTTGGTATAAAATCGATCTCTTCAGACGTTGTGGTAGTTCTCTATGCTACCTGAGCCGCCAGTCAGCAGTGTTAAGTACTGATGACTGCTGACGAACACCTAACAGCCGCTAGTCAGCAGTGTTAAGTACTGATGACTGCTGACAAACCCCTAACAGCCGCTAGTCAGCAGTGTTAAGTACTGATGACTGCTGACGAACACCTAACAGCCGCTAGTCAGCAGTGTTAAGTACTGATGACTGCTGACGACCACCTAACAGCCACTAGTCAGCAGTGTTAAGTACTGATAACTGCTGACGAACACCTAACAGCCGCTAGTCAGCAGTGTTAAGTACTGATAACTGCTGACGAATACCTAACAGCCGCTAGTCAGCAGTGTTAAGTACTGATGACGGCTGAAGAACACCTAACAGCCGCTAGTCAGCAGTGTTAAGTACTGATGACTGCTGACGACCACCTAACAGCCGCTAGTCAGCAGTGTTAAGTACTGATAACTGCTGACGAACACCTAACAGCCGCTAGTCAGCAGTGTTAAGTACTGATGACTGCTGACGAACACCTAACAGCTGCTAAAGGTCACTCACACGAAACTACATATTTACCGTACTGAACATTGTCGATACTAACACTGCAGTATAACCAATGTCTATAGAAAAATTAAAGTATAGTAAAATACTTTCTTACTTATTTCTACATTAACATATTAAAATTTTAAATATCATTCTTTTTTTCAAAATTGTTAAATTCTCGTTGGAGTTTAAAATACCATTATATCACAACTTTGGATTGTTTTATGATATTTACAGAGTTGTCAAATTAAAACTAATTATTATAAATATGTGACACTTTTATATAATTTGGAATAATTAACTTACAACCAATTTACACAGTTTCAGAATTTTTGCCGAGTATGAACAAGGTTGTTATCACTTTAGTGAAGTGATATTATCTTGACACTGAGTAGTTTTTTTCAGACATTTCTTGTTAACAAGCTGTTGGTGACAATATCTCAAATTTATGATAAGTTGTATTGTATTCGTTATGACTGGTTTTGTACAGATTTATTATTGATAAAGATCCGTGAGATCACCGTCTGTCCTGGCTACTCTAATAAACCTACTTCTACATGTTGGACAAACCGAATCGTTTGTGGGTATGTTATTTTTATGCACAATGCATTTTTGAATACACATTATAATAAATAATTCGTCTATCCAAAAGTTAATTGAAACTACCTTTTTTTCTTTTAGACATAAGTAGAACTATATAAAAGTATAAATTATTATTTAAATTTTGATAACACTAGGCTAACTTTTATTTTCTAATTATTGATTATATTGGATAAAAATATTATTTTTAGTCATTTTAAGTTAATGTCAAGATTAAACTTAAGTTTTGTGTCTTCTATAAAATCCTTTTTTTTAAATTTAAACTTAAAATTACTACTTTAGTAGTTTAATTTAGTTTATTTATTTTAATTTAGTTACAACAATAAAAATTAAACTAAAAAAGATAGTGAGTAGTTTGCAGATCGTATCGATCTTTTACCATGCTAACTAATTTACAGGATGCTTCGCGAGAGGTTGGCACAACTTCAGGATAGGATAGTATACATAAAAATAAACAAAAAGTTCCTGTAAACATGTGGCCTATCGCACCTTGTTAAGTTTCTGTCTGTATGTGTTTTTTGTTTAAGAAAATTATATCTCAAACATGGTTTGAGCTAGTAATTTGAAACTTGGTATATTTGCTAACCTAGTTAGGGGTAGTTTGAAATAAAAAAGGAACAAAATTATCTTTATAAGTTTCAAAATGGCAACCATGAGAAATATTAAAAGCTAAATAACTTTAAAACCACTATTTGTATTGAAAATGTTCTAGAATACTTTCATTTTGTAAATTTAATACAAAATTCAAAGATACCTCAACTTTAAAAATTGAGTTCAAAATAAAAGAGTAAAGTACTTTTTCATATATACTTGTTTAGAGTTTTTCACTTGTATGAAGTTTACTAACCAAATGTATAACTTCATAGTCATTATAAACAGCTTTTAGCATGGAACATGCTTTAGTCTTGACCTAACTGCCTGAAAACGTTACGCGGGAGGGTGACGCGGGAAGGTGACGCGTAACCATGAAAACACAATGACATATCAGTGTTGACTTCAATAATGATTTTATTTGCAAGCGTTCATCAAAGTACATCTTTAGTTTCCATGACAACTCTTGTTAAAAATATACAAAATTAAGTCCTAATTAGAGAATCCATTTTGTGTCTATAGGATTATATAAGATAATAATTAACTTCCTTTCAAGGTGGTAATGAGTCATCGCGTGAGTAAGAACCTGAGCCGCGAGTCCTCATTTACATATCAGTCAGAAATTATTAAAAAGGAGCCAGCAAACAGAAACAGAAAAAACAGAAAAAGCGCAGCTAAAGCATGTTCCATGTTTCTTGAATTTTAGCCGTAGGCTCTAAGCAAAAAGATCCGGGGGTCCAGGGGGCTTGCCCCCTGGCGAGGCCTGCAGGGCCGAGTTTTTTTAAATTATTTTAAATATCAGATAATTTTATGTGAAGCCACTTTTCATGTGTGCTTATTTAGGGTTTCTTTAAAAAAATAGCCTTTTGTTATAACGAAATGTATTTTACATAAAACAAAAATAACAAATTATATAGTTGTATTATGAATGCTGTTCAATGTGTCACCCTCCTTCATCAATGCTTACTTCAGCCTAAAATAATTAACTAAGCAATGTATACTTTAAAATAATTAAAAACAGCTGTTTTTAATGACTATGAAGTTATACATTTGGTTAGTGAATTTCATACAAGTGAAAACCCCTAAACAAGCATACATGAAAAAGTACTTTACTCTTTTATTTTCAAACTGATTTTTTAAATTGAGGTACTTTTGAATTTCGTATTAAATTTACAAAATGAAAGTATTCTAGAACATTTTCAATACAAATAGTGGTTTTAAAGTAATTTAACTTTTAATATTTCTTGTGGTTGCCATTTTGAAACTTATAAAAATATTTACTTTTCCTTTTTTTATTTTAAACTACTCCTAACTAGATTAGCAAATATACCAAATTTGAAATTATTAGCTCAAACCATATTTGAGATATACTTTTTTAATAAAAAACACATACAGACAGACCCTTAACAAGGTGGGATAGGCCACATGTTTACACGAACTTTTTTACTAATTGTTATGTCTACTATTATATCCTGAAGTTGTGCTAACGCGAAAACCCTGTATATCAAAATTATACAGTTTTAAGTTGTATTTTAAACAGTATGTAAAACATATCATTTAAGAATATTGTGTCATGGGACATTACGACTTTCGCCTCTTGTTCGCCCTTCAGAGTCACTAACTAACTAGAGTGTGGAGGCACTGGACCCAGGAGGACAAAGGCAATAAGAAAAATTAATGCCAACAATTAATTGTTTATTTTAAAATAATTAGAAATTTCGAAATAAAAAAATTCAATAACAAAACTAAATATCAAAAACATAAAATATACAATTTTACTAAACAAAATAGGCTGTTGCCCGTTTGCAAAATAAGTAATCAATTATTTAGACCTAACCAAACATAAACTATATACACATATAACTAATAATAAATTAAATTACAAATAAAAATAAGCATGAATAAATATAGACATAATAAACATGAAACACCTGTAGAACAATATAATACTAATGAAATTAAAAGGAGTTAAATACTAAACATATAAATAAATATATAACAACGAAATAACAGAACTAAGAATTAAATGTAATAAATTTCAGTAACCAATGATGACAAGTGTGGCAGGTCCGGCATATCTGAAGCGACGCTTTGACAGCCGGCGTATCTGTCGAAACTACAAATATGCCAAGTGTGGGTGGCCAGGTGCGGCGTATCTGAAGCGACGCTTTTGCAGCCGGCGTATCTGTAGCGACGCTTTTATAACCAGCGTATCTGTCGTAACTATAAATACGCAAGGGTGTCCAGATCCGGCGTAACTGAAGCGACGCTTTTACAGCCGGCGTATCTGAAACGTCGCTTTTACAGCCGGAAAATCTGAAGCGACGCTTTTACAGCTGGCGTATCTGAAACGTCGCTTTTATAGCCAGTGTATATGTAGTAACTACAAATACGCCAAGTGTGGTCAGGTCTGGCGCATCTGAAGCGACGCTTTTACAGCCGGCGTATCTGTCACAACTACAAATACGCCAAATGTGGAAAGGTCCGGCATATCTGAAGCGACGCTGTAAACCTTTGAGGTTTACTTAACTGCTTCACGTTTGCATAAGATTCCCTCATAATTAATAATAATAATAAGAATAAATACTGTATTAACATAAAAAAATGAGACAGAGGTGTTATTACAACAGGAAATACGGTACAGGAAGTGGAGTTGATAAAATTTGATCAGGACACCCGGAGAGTATGAACTCAGAAAGCAAGGGATCGGATGTCAAGGAAGCAGGGTCAGCACTGTACACAGGATGACCAGAATAATCCAATTTTAGACTCGCCAAAATTAGGCCGATGAACGCTGATGCAGCGGAGATTCAGCAGAAGCTCCGCAGTACCGCCCATTACGAAAACGGGCCTATAGAGTGATCCGTAATATGACCATCGATAATAATTGGTTGTCCGAAATTGTAGGCGTGTCCAGTGAGCGGCAGGGGGAATGAGATAATTGGGAAGGAGTTGGGAAAGAAAAAAGAAGTCTGGGGAGAGTTCAGCAAGTGATAGGACTTCGGGAATTATACCAATAGGGAGGACCAGCACTGAGAGGTCCAGCTACCTAGACTTCGTCAACCCGCCCTGCAGAGCAAACACGGTACGAGCTAGGAGAACTTGGAGCCACGGTCCAACCCCTTGCGATATCAACCCCTGGAGGACTTCACGAGCGGCCAACCTGAGCCTGAGGGACCACCGTACTTGCAGCCTATACTGAGGACCAGAGAGACCACCTCAAGGGACTGCAAGCGACTCCACCGGGAGATTTCCAATTGCACCGGGGTCAGGGATCGGCCCCAAACTGATGTGTCCAGATGCACCGGAGCCCCTTTTGGGGGGTGTTCCAATTGCACCAGAGGCCCTTGTTTATGACATGAGCCGGGAAAGTCCAACCAGGCCGGATTCCTAGTACAGTAACCCCAAGCTGACCGTGCCAAATTCCACACCCTTTGTTATGACATGAGTCATGAGTCGGTTAGGTTAGGTTAGGTTAGGTTAGGTTAGGTTAGGTTAGGTTAGGTTAGGTTAGGTTAGGTTAGGTTAGATGTTAGTGTTGCCACGGATAAACACAAAATTAAACACTAAATACATAGTTACCATATTTATTAGTTAGAACCTGCTATGGTCTACCATTAGTATGTGCCACGAAACATCGGCAAGTGTTTGATAGAATATTCCATTGCGAAATTGTTAAACACTTATAAACTATGTTTGAAGAAATGTAGTGGGGTGGGGAAGGAAGGGGCCTTCCAATTGCACCGGCTCCGGCGGTCGAAGGAATTTGCAGCGGGGATAAGTGAGGTGGGTAGATTTTGACCACCGGTGCATCTGGACACTTTTCGGACGGAGGAATGTTTTGACCCGTGGAAATTCCTTTGACCGCCGGTGCAACTGGATATCAGCCACTCCACCCACCCCCAAGGGACTTCAGGCAACTCCAGACCTAACCAGCCTACCTGACCCTGAGCAATGACTACAGATAGAATAAGACGAAAAGTTCTTATGTTAAAATTTCAGACCAAAACAGTAGGTAAAGAACTGAATTTAAGCAACTGGCCACTATGGAGCGCTGAAGTCTCGTTTTGGATGCGAGTATTAGACAAGGATGACGAGCGCAAGAAGGAAAGAGAGAGCGGTATTATCGGTCTGCACACCCACACTCCGGTTCGTCATCGGTCTTCTTCGGGTCTCTCACTTCATTCGTAACAACTGGTGGACCCTTGACAGATGGCAGGTCACTTGAAACCCGTTACAATTCTTGGTCCCTTGGCCAAATACATCCCTTAGCACAGAGGCACGCTTCTAGCTGTTCAGTTTAGAGGACGGGCGTCAATTTCACTGTGTTGAAACCAAGTCACAATTAAATTAAACTAGAAGTAAATTCTTAAAAGTTTATTAATTAGTTGAATAATTACATGATTACATTTGGGAATTTTTAGCTGTCTAATCAGGTTTACGATAATATTTAAAACAATAATAGACAGATTAAAGAACCAATCAATTTTTTTAAAGAAACCAATTTACCTTCTACAAAAAAGTCACATTTTAACAGGTTGTTCCGTAAACACTTTAGAAGGTGAGGGAAATCAAAGAGACAGTATATATTCTTATTTTAAAACATAATATAAGGCGTTTGAGATGAAGCACCCAATAGTTTTATCGCAGCAGGATTAGTCGACCCTAAGTCATTCACAATCACTTTAGGGTGAAAACCAGCATCTTGTACACTAATTAAACACATATCTATTAATATGGCTAATGATGTGTGTCTCACCTATTAATCTATTAATGGAGTTATGTGATAATACACATGATGTTGGGCATTTCCAGGGATATTTCAATCCTCTAATCATGAATACAATTGCATGTGTGGCTATTGATCCTTCTCGACCCAAAGGTCCCAAATCTTGGAATCCTTCGACAACATCAAGCTTATAATTATATTCTAATACTCGTTTGATCGAAATCTCGTCTAGTAATACCACACATTCCTTCTCGTCTTTAGTCATTGACATGGATTTATTTTTCAATATATCACATACTTCTTTGCCGAATCCAGGTTGAACATTATTAACATTTACCCAAATACGAATTTGAGTTAGACTGGGCAGCTTAAAACCTCTTTCCCTTGAAAATTTATACACATTTGGAGACTTGTAGTAAAGGCTTAAAGCAAAATTTTGTTCTTCTTCACTCCATTTCACCCTCTTTATATGTCTAAGTTGCATGGTTAAAAATGTCAGTGGTTCTCCAGAAACAAACTGCTGCAAACTAAAAATCAATGTTTGCAAATCTATTTTCCTTTTCCTTCTATTAAGGAATTGTATATTGTTAAATTTTTTTCAACATTAATTTTTGTTTTGAAACAGTGCTTATAAGTTTTTTTCTTCCGGGGGGTTGGGCTATTTTCAAAATTTGTGTTTAACATAATATCAGGGGCATGTTTGTAATTGCTTGTTTCTTCTACTGGTAAAGGCTTGATATCTTTGTAAAAATCATCCAATGTTTGTTCCGCTTTTCATTTCCTTTTAAACTTTCATACGTTAATGGCGGTTCCTGAGCATTCGAAGCGACCAGTTCAGACTTTGATGGAGTTTTGTTACTGAACCAAGGCAGGGGCACAGCAAGCTGATGATTACGAAGTAGCTTATTTTTTTACGAATTTGCGAAAGCTAAGTCTTTGAAGTGACTAGCGCAAAGGGCACGCTGCTTCAGCTGGTTGTCAGAGAGATCGGTCAAACCACCATTTCCACTGTTTACTATCCAAGTAATGCATCTGCAAAAATATATATTATATAGTTTCTGCAAAAATGTTAAGTTTATTTAATTGTGGCATGTAACTGGCTCAGACCATTTTGTTATGAAAATAACAAAATAATAACCATTATATGGTTGTTATAAAACAAATGGGTCACAACTGAGCTAGCTTCTTTAAAGTCTTTTTTTTAGTACATTAAATATATAAATGAAAATTTTTGAAATTAATTTATTATTCTATTAAAAATATTGTTTTTACCATTAGAAAGAATGAGATAAATTCTGTAATTTATTATTTTTTTTTACTGTATTGCAATTTATTATTGTTTCATGATTTATTTATTTTTAAGTAGGCTGTTTTTTCCTTTTTAATTATTTATTGTTATATAGTGCTCGTTTTTGTAATTAATTTATTATTATATGATTTTAAACATTTATTTTTAAACGTGTATGGTTGCATTCTTGTGATATAATAGTCCCATGCAACTATTATTACTACTTAGTATTATTCTTTATATACTTAGTAATCAGGGTTATATAAAAAGTAATATTTTCAACAAAAAAATCATATAGAGAACATCTTATTGAACTAGGCATCTTACCGTTTATGTAATGTATATATTTGAAAGTATTTTGTTGAATAAACTCTATATTATAACATTATTATAGGCGCGTTATTAATTATAATGCAAGAATTATCAATTTACCTACAAAAAGTAGTCATAGCACAGAGTTTTATAAAAAAATTCCAATCCTTATACATAATTCGTGGAGCCAGTTTTTGTCAACGCAACTTTTCCTTTAGTTCTTGACCAATTTAAACGGTTGAGATGTCAACAAATTTGCCTCTGTACGTAATTCTGCGATAAGATCTTATTAATTCTTCAATATTTTCACCCTGAAGGTTACAGGAAGCCATTAAACTACGTTTTTGGCCATACAATATATATTCTAAATTTGGATAGTACATTATTTGATTATTTTCATATTATTCATACAAAACTAAATGGACACTCCTACTAATTTATTGAATAACTAAAAACACAAATAAAACCTTTGAAAAGACTACCTACTTTTAATTGAAATATTTTGTTGTTAACTTTGATAAAGTTAAAAGCACATCTACTGTGTAAAACTGTGGTTTGTTAATATCAACAGCGATTTAATTTTGGTATTTATATTTTCAATATATTTTTTACCATAAGCATTACATATAGTAGCTTTGAAGGACTGTGGGGCGGAGTCCTATTGAGTCGTGAAAACTGATTAGTTGTGCTATTTAAGATAAAGAATCAGTGTACAACATTTCAGCTCTTTATCTACACGGGAAGTTGGAGAATTAGTGATGTTAAACCAAGTTAGGTTGTAAGCATGGATTTATTCACATTCGATTGAAGGGCTCCGTTCCTCTTGACTTGAAGATTTCGATGTTAATCTAACGCAGTTAATTTGTTTATTTAACCTATCTGCAGCTGTTAGACAATGACTGGATGAAATAATCACGTTTGAAATAGACTAAGTAATATCATTGGGTATTTATACTAATTAATAGGTAACAACGCAAATAATGTGAGTGAGATAGTATAAGTACATTTTAAATTGTGATTTTACGTTAAACAGTTACGAAGTTCGAGGTGTAACGAGAGCAGCGAGTGACGGTGTTGGCAAGTTTCCTAGTATTATATGCATTGTAACAAATGTGTCTTCTATAATGTCGTCAATCATTAAAATATGTATGTACAATTCCAAATTATAAGTAAAAAATTAATTGTAAAAAATTTCTTTATAGTTTAAATATAATTAGAAAATATAAACAACCGAATTTCCACAAATATAAAAAACAGGATTTCCAAAATATTATGGAAATACTGATGACCCTCTTAAAGTATTTACATTGTTGTTTTATTAGTAGGCCTATTGTTTATGGTATCTTAAAATAGGCTTACATAAAGTGTTTTATGTTGTTACTTGGTTATAAAAATAAATAATTAAAATGTTATAAGGATGATGGAAATGTAAAAAATTATGTTTCTGGATTTTTAACAGATGTCTTACAGCAATATCTATAAGAACATTTTCTACCACTCTTGAAACAGGCCTGCATGTTATTAAAATTATACTAAACTATAATCTACATACATTGAATGAAACATTCAAAATGAACATCTTCACGTTAAAAACTATAAACTGCAATAATTACAAAAGATACACATATACATTGGAAACCTAAGAGACTTGACGATATTCCATTCACAAGTCACAACTAAGAGCAGTCAGTTGTCTGTCAACAGATGTCAAAACAAGAGGTGTCCTTTTCAAGGTCAAGGGACTGGACATTTGTATTCTTTTTTTCCTTTCTTCCCATCGGCGTTTTTGACTATCTACAAATTCTCATTCATCCTTCACTCTCTCTCCCCCAGTTTTCGCCCGGCAAACGAACTCCTAGCGCTCGTAGCCGCCAGTTGCTGAAACTGTTTTTTGCTTCCATGTTGTTGGTCTGACTTTTGCCCATATTAACTTTTCGTCTTATTATATCTTTAGTCATTGCCCTGAGGGACAAGTGGAAGCCGGATCCACTATGGCCCGTGGACACTACCTGCAGGAGACATATAGTCCAGGGGTATGTTAAAATTTGTATAACTCCTCCAGGGTTTAAGGGAAACGAAAATATAAATTTGGTAGATGAAAGGAAATTTTGTAAGGGCGTTCAATTACGTTTTACCTGCACCAAAGCGTAAGCCTACAGGCAGTACATTACTCATATAAGAGGCTAGTAATAATCGTAGTTAAATAATAAAATATAATTCACTGTTTGAGGGAATTGAGTCTGGCATAAGTAAATTTATTGAGATTGTTAATGTAATTGTAAATGTATAAATACGTAAATCAATGTAATTGATTATTGTCCGTATAAGTGTCGTTTTGAGTTGATATAAAGATATAGTAAATGAATAAATATTGTGTTGAATATATAAACCATAAATTTTGGACAATTCTTGGAAGAATAAAGTATAGCAACTAGGGTTATTTGAATATTTGGCTTATCTCTTGGAAATATTTGTAAAATAATATAACTAAAATCGTACGATCAATTGATTAGGTTGTTATAGTTAAGGTTGATATATTATTGTTTGATTGTTAGTTTTGATTGGAAATAATTGATTGATTATTCTTGGGGATAGCTTATTATTGAATATATAATTTTCACTTGTTGGCGTAGACGTTTTGCACATATAATCCTTATTTAGTTGATTCTTAATGTGACGTTTATGTAATTATTTAGAGGATTGTGATTTAATAGTATAGGAGTTTGCTGTCGCTGTTGTAATTAATATTCTTGAAATTGTTGATTCACCGGGCTGTATAATGAAACCAATATTAATAGTAATTTGATTGAAGATTTATAACCGTATAATTGGTATTGTCTATTATTGAATGAGAATGGTATATTGAAGGAGGTGTATAGTGTAAAATAGGATAAGAAAATTGTAATATTTTGGAAGGGATTGTCAAGATGATATACTGAAATAAAATTTTGTGTTGTACTTTCGCCAGTGTCAATAGTTATTCCAGGTCCTGGTTTCCTACACTAGCTATGCGAGTCATTAAGGTTAAATTTATTTCTCATTACTTATGTAACGTCTTTTGTGATTTAACATTTTTAAACACTTTGAGTTTTGGAGGAAATAAGAGGTTTACTTGGTCGAGAAAGTTTTACAACGCTTTAACAGTCGGCGTATCTGAAGCGACACTTTTACAGCCAGCGTATCTGAAGCGACGCTTTTATAGCCAACGTATCTGTCGTAACTATAAATACGCAAGGGTGTCCAGATCCGGCGTATCTGAAGCGACTCTTTTACAGCCGGCGTATCAAAAACGACGTTTTTACAGCCGGCGTATCTGAAACAACGCTTTTACAGTCGGCGCATCTGAAGACACGCTTTTACAGCCGGCGTACCTGAAACGACGCTTTTACAGCCGGCGTATCTGAAGCGATACTTTTACAGCCGGCATATCTTTCGTAACTACAAATACGCCAAGTGTGGCCAGGTCCGGCATATCTGGAACGACGCTTTTACAACCTATCTGAAGCGACGCTTTTACAGCTGGCGTATCTGAAACGATGCTTTTACAGCCGGCGTATCTTAAGCAACGCTTTTACAGCTGGCGTCTATGTCGCAACTACAAATACACCAAGTGTGGCCAGGTCCAGCGTATCTGAAACGACGCTTTTACAGCCTGTGTATCTGAAGCGACGCTTTTACAGCTGGCGTATCTGAAACGATGCTTTTACAGCCGGCGTATCTTAAGCGACGCTTTTACAGCTGGCGTATCTGAAACTACGCTTTTACAGCCGGAATATCTGAAGCGAGACTTTTACAGCCGGCGTATATGTCGCAACTACAAATACACCAGTGTGGCCCTAGCTTAACAGTGTACATGGGCAACACATTTACAAATGTATTAATACTATTATTCATCAAGTAAAGCCCGATTGAAATTAATGATTTTTATATACATAATTGTAGTAAGAAAAAGAAAACTCACATAACCCCCAAGCATCATAATCTGAATTTTTACATAAAAAGACACGATACACATAGGAACATAGATTTTTACCTTATATAATATAACAAATAAAATGAAAATTACATTAAGAAAATACTTAGTTGATGTTGTTTTATATTCTATTCAAGAGTTTTACTGTATAAAAAAAGATAATTTGTGTAGAAGAGACGAATGAAATTGGCCAAGAAGAAAGAGAAGACAGATCAAAATAATAATTTCCCATTGATCCTCTAAAAAATATAATCGAAACAACTAGTAAGAATATTCAACCATACGAAAATCTTAAATGTAAGCCTAAGTCGAGTTTGGTATCAAATGAAAGTTCTTTCCAAGAGAAATTAATTTCCGCAAACCGGACTTCGAAAAGTCTATCTTTCTAGAGTAGCGGTAATTTGAATTTCAAAGTAACTAATCTGAACAATATTATTTCTCCGATATTTAACAATTTTAAGTAAATTATTCTGATAAAAAATTAAAATTTATGGAACACAATAACTAAATAAAAAAATAAATTATCAAATTATCTATAGAAAATATAAAGTTGTTGTGAAGGCGTAGATAATATGGAAACGCTTCACAACAACTTTATTTTTTCCATTGATAATTTAATAATTTGATTTTTTTAGATATTGTGTTCCATAAAGTATAATTTTGTATCAGAATAATTTACTTAAAATCGTTAAATAGTGGAGAAATAATATTGGTCAGATTAGTTACTTTGAAATTCCAATGAATTCTACTCTGGAAAGGATAGACCTTTCGAAGTCCGATTTACGACAGTTAATTTCTATTGAATTGACTTTTTTTAATTTGATACCAAACTCTACCTAGACTTACATTAAAGATTTTCGTTCAACTCCACGTGAGCCGTCCTTCTGAAAAGATGAACTGTCGCTAATGGCGTCAAAATGTGTGTTCTTTGTTACTATGATGATATAAAATGTCATAAAAGAAGCCATAAAAAAAGTTGTGGAAGCGTTTCCATATTTTTGTCAACCTTTATATATTTCAAGAGGTAGCTTACAAAATGTGCATCTGTGGTTTCATAGTGTGCCAATTGAAGTGGGGGCGGTAATTCCTAAATGGGGCTCATTATCATATTTATAATAGTTATATAAATGTTAATAGTTATTTGTTTGTATTAACATAGATACAATTTTTAGGGATAGAGTATAAAATATTTTTTTTTAACATAACAATCTCGAGATTTATAGCCCAATAATGTTTTTTAGTTTGTTACTTTAACCACCTAACATTAAAAGCATATTGGTTCGATATTTGATTATTGTATTGTTTTATTCCTAATAATTGTTGTCTTTTCAGGTTAAAATGTAATTGTAATAGTAAAATGTAATTGTAATAGTAGTCTCAGCCCTTCCGAGTCATATATATCATTTTTGTGCATGTTGAATGTTATTTTAAATTAATAGTGTTTTTCAGGTACCATATATTTATGATTAGTTAATGTAATCTTATTTCAGTCTGATATGAATATTAATTTTAATTGTGTTTTAACAATTTTTTTGTTGATATCGTGACCTTGAAAGCACCTAATTGGTTATATTAATTTAACCCTGTTAACATTTTATATTTAGTATAAGTTGATTCTGTTGTACCCCATTCTAGGATCTAGGTAAAAATGTAGATAATTATTAAAGTAGATAAGTTTATTAGTTTAAGAACGTAGTTTTATAACATGTTTGTGTAGATGTAATTTAGTTTTTAGCACTTGAAAAAGGTTTGGGTTTTACCAAATCGAAACGTCGTGATTGGTAATTTTCACGTAATGATGGCAAATGTCCAACTACCTTTGTCTCCCTCATATTGTTTCGGTTTGGACTCGTTTTCTTAGAATTTGACGTAGACTTTTTTTAAAACAATAAATAATTTAAAACATTCATCATAGCCAGGTGACATTTTTGTTTGTCACCTGGGGAGTGGGTCGTGTATTTTTTCGAGAACCCTCTTAATACTGTAGTCTAAATCCACAGGATATCACACGAAAGAGGATCTACTAAGACTTTCATGGACGAAACAACACTATCTGAGGTATTCGCACCAAGCCCTGCGCACAATGAACCAGATCCGTGGACGAAATAGCACGACGCCAGTAGGGAAAATATGATGGTATTGCCGTCAGAATTTAGGATTTCTGCGCCAATGAGGGTGGCCACGCGATTACCCCCCCCCCCCACTCTCACTGGCTATACTGTTGGAGGTTCAATGCTAGAATAAATACCCTGTATACTTATTTGTATTTATATATTTCTATTTTTAAAACTGTATTGATAATTACATTATTGCATTTAAATACTGATTTCATATATCATTAGATTTAATGCTATATTCACGTGGTACCTAAGCTACAATTTAAAATTCGTTAGCGACTATGTAATGTATAGAGAACAAAGCCTTGCTCGGTCGTTGCATACATGGTCTTATAAAACTTCTTTCAGAATAAATTGTATATACTTTATTACATATTTAGTTATGTTTAATAGCTTAGGACATCCTATCAGGTTGTTTCAAATCATTATTAGTAATAAATGAGATCTATATGTTGAATTGTGTAAGGTTTCCTTAGCGTATCTAGGACAAACTAGATGATGTGGAACCCAAACCACTTGTTACTGACAAACTAGGACACTCTAGTGAGGTCCTGCGATTAACACTACTAGTGGTCAGCCTATATATCGCACTATCTTAAACT